>OX421447.1:9655628-9663128 GCA_949126865.1 Montipora capitata
GAAAGGCCGTGTTTAAGCATTACAAAAGGCTTACATAAGCTTTTATGTTATCGACACATTGTCCTGCGAAGTCTGAATATGTGCATATTTCATATCTTTTCGACTCAGTAGAGGTCAGCTGTTAACAGAGTTAGCGCTATGCAAATATATGCCACTATAAAAAATGGGAATCCGAGGCATTTTAGAAAGCTAGAAAGTAAAGTAAACAGAGAGCTTTTGTCTAAAACAGGATATCATCTTCAATAGGACCTACCAAATGCACGTGGTCTGCAGAGGTTAGATTTTCTAGGCGCAAGCAGCTCTCTCCCATCTAAAGTTGAAACGAGCACCCCATGGGCTATGGCAACTGTTTGTATCTTTGGGTAAAAAGTGATGTTAAATTGAGGATAGAAGGATGAAAGGCACCTTGTGATATCTATAAAAATTTTTTATTATTAACTGGACTTCCGGCATGACACGAAAAGCAAGCAAGGGGACCATAATGATGTCTGTATAGACCTGTGTGACAGATTTTATCACCTTTTCAGTTTTGCCATGAACTTGAAACCATGCAGTTTATTGTGACGGACCAACCGACAATTCCATCACACTTACTGCTCTTTACGGCGTGCAAATTAATGTTGACCTTTAAACGGCTGTGTAAAGAACTTCAAGGTTGAATGCTACCAGTGGTACTTTCCTGTCGAACTCTGCCGCGCAGTGAAAAAGGGCTCTAATTTTTTTGCCCTGTCAACAAAATGCGTTGTGAGTTTCCATACCTAACGTCTCTCTCGCGAATAAATCAATTTGGATTCGTCCCTCAGAAGTACCTCACCTACCCCCGTCCTCTCTAGTGTGAATCACCGGCTATGACATTTTGTGCTAAAATTCTATGGAGTTGGAATTGTCAAATATTAGCAAAGTTTGTTAAAATGTTCGGGAAAAAAAAAACACGAAAGTTGTGATGTATAACTTTCAGGCTGGATGTTCTTGTTGGAGTTGCATCAATCTCCCCAATCTTCTAAATTTTCGGCCACTTTAAGGTCACTACCAGTTATTCATCTCTAGTAACAGTAAGTCTTAGTTATGAGCCGAGACGGCGGTTTTTCCAGCTAACAGTTAAAATTTTGGCCCATTTGAAGCGAGTCCTAGTACAGTCGACCATATAAGGCAAAGGTGACCTGTTACTTCGAAGAGTAAAGAAATTGCCTTTGGCAGGTACTTCACGTCTTGGATGGAAATTTTGACATGGAAAATGAATGCATAATTCAAAAACTTGCCAGGTTATCATGGTTATCAGCGTAACTTAATCGAAGAAGTTGAAAGTAAGCGCTCGCGCTTGGCGAGTTCGTGAACCTTGGCAGAAACATCCTTGAAATCTGTTCAACTTTCTGATTTTCCCGTCGGTTTAGACAATGAGGTTGAGTCTTTTGTTGATCCTTTTCGTGCTCATTGCGATTTGCGCTGCTAAATCGTCGAAGAGCAAGTCACCAAAGCCAACAAAAACAATCAAGGCGAGTGAAACGAAAAAACACAAAGACCAGGAGCAAAACAAGGAAGCTGGCAAAACTCACAAGACCTTCAGCAAACAACACGACTCTAAGAAGAAAAGCAAAGCTCATAAAACCGCTGATAAGACCAGCAAGATCATTAGCGATAAGGCCGTGAACAAGACATCCGGTGAAAAGATCACCAACAACACTGGAAATGTAGACAAGAAGGGGAATAATACCAAAGGTAAATGTTGCCTCGGGTTTAGAATCTTTATCGGATTTGTTGATAATCAAGTTAACTCCGTTGTTGTGACAGGTAAGCAAACGATTCTCAAAATAAATTCTCGGCGATCTATTACAAGGAAAATTTTGTTTCATGCATTAAGAAAGGGTCGTGAATTAAGTCGGTGCTTGGTTACGACGCATAGCAATCTTTAAAGCAGAACTTAATTAGACAAAGTGCCCAAGCCTTTTCCTCCAACTAAGGCTTGCTCCGGAAACCAGTCGCATTATAAGGCAAATAGCATATTACTCAGAAAATGTATCTTCGAAAATTGAAAGCTAATACACAAGACACAAGTAGACACGTGTTTATTATACTGAAAACTTTAACGTTAAGCAAGAGAAGATGAATTTTTATCGGTAAAAGGCACACGAGATGCCTTTTAACAGGCATTTCGAGATCATTTAGTGAAAACATTCATAAATATTTCATGTATTTTCTCAATTGCTGACCAGCTCTAAGATTAATTAAACCTGTTTGTTTTTAGAGTAAGTTTCTATAATTTTATTTAGAAAACCTTCGAGTGAGAGGCAAAGGTTAAATGACGACAAGCTGAGAAAATTCTTCCAAGAGAGACAAGTTGCAAACTTAGAGCAAGAGCATGCCTTAAAGTTTTAAAAGATGGCTAGGAGAAAAGCGAGGCCCCAAATCAGTTAAACCGACATCATTCCCTGAAGCATTCATAAGCATCCATTGTGTTTTATTGTCATGGAAAATGCTCAAGGCATTTAAGCATTCAGCTGATGCGAAAGTTCAAAATGTCAAAAGAAGTCACGGTTGAAGAAATTTCTTAAAGTACCCTTAGTAATTATAGTTGTTCAGTGAGGTGGCAAAGTATTTGAATGTGAGATCACGTAACACGCTCGGTCGTTTTTTAACAAGCGTCCCACGACAAGTTTTTTTTCCGGGCTGAACATGAAACTAAGATGCTATTTGAGAAGTCCATAAGCAGTCGATGATAAAGCATGTAATTTTAAGAAAGGCGTGCTGTTGAGAGTCATAACTGATTCCGCGCGCGTTTCGGCGAAGTTGCATTGTAACATTGCGTGATTTGCCAACTATTTATACACCACTCTCTCCACAAAGCTCAAACCAAACGCGCTTTCCATAACTCGCATTTTCCCGTGCTCCCGCCTTTAAAGACAATCTGGACTGGGTTCGATTTCAAGTATTCGCAATAAGTTCCAGGTAGGGAAGTGTTATACCGTGACATAAAACACTCGTAGAATCAATACGACCCCAACATCCAGGAACCGAGTGGCATATCGTTCGTATCAGGAACCCATGACCGGGAGCCTACAACTCTACTGTGTTCGTGTAACGGCGTTTTCACAGACCGATTTATTTTTAGATTGAATTTCCCGCGAATGAGACTCCCACAGGAGCCCGATGACCAATTACAAGAAATAAAGCTGACGTCATAGGGTCACCGAACCGGAACTGCCTTAGTTTTTTTAAACCTAATTCGCGGGAAGGGCTAGTCCAAAAATAAACCTACTTGTGAAAACGCCGTTTCACAGACGCTGCATGGAAGTTGCACGCTCCAGATGGGCTCCTGTTCGTATGTAACACGAGTGGGTCATATTGAGCAACGACGTCATGATTTCCGCCATCTTTTGGCCTCTTTTTTTTGTTTGTATTAATACCCAGTATTTGCATTAAAGCCTGCTTTTCGATCTCCATATATTGGTCAAATGGAATTAAATGAATTCTATGTTTTCGCGGGCAAGAACAATAGAGAACTTTAGATTCTAGGACGAGAACGACGAGGAGCACAAGATTTTCTCATAGAACATCAGTGAACGCGCGCAAACCAGTGTCATTTTGGCGGGAAAAACGTGATACCGTCATTTTAGTAAGAGGGTTTTCAAAAATGTCGTCGTGTCAAAACAAGTCAACAACACGGAAGCAGTTTTGCCATTTTTCGATCAGCAAAAGACTCAGTTACCAGGAATAAGAATAACTGAGCAACCTATACTGCTAACAAAGAATACGATGAATCGTCCGGGTTATAAATCTTCTAAGTATTTTCGCTAAAAACGGGCAGTCAAATCTCGTACTCGTTCTTTCACGAGTGAGCGCCACCGTGTAATCAGTATCCTCTGTCTCTATATCTGCTGGCCAGAATTGTTGCAGCTTTGGTCTCAGTTATAATTGGAGTAATTAAATGGACCTTTATCTTTTCCTATGCTGAAAGATAATCTTCGTTTATTGCTTTTTGTATTTTACAGCTGTTTTGCTACAGAACACACCAGCCGACTGTCAGAAAATTGTAGAAGAATATTCCAACGGAAAAATCCTAATGTATGAGTACAAAATCCAAATGGGACGCTGTTTGAAGAAAGCAAAGGAAGGAGGTAAGGCTATTTAGCATCAACTGGGAATTTGAGATTTAATTAAACGTTCCTTGAGTACCAGATCTCCTAACCTCACTGACCTACTAACCACTAACCAACTAACCCGTTAACAACAGATAGTGCAGACGGCGCGGACGTTAAATCAGATCTGTTGCGTCCGAAAGAGGACAGCGAGACGACGGACGATGATGATTCTAGTCAAGTCGTGCACGTAGAGCCTTTCCACGAGGAAAATACGTCAAACAAAAACGACGAGGATGATGACTATGAAAGGATTCCTGATACGATTTACCATGCCGAAGGTCTAGAAAACGATAACGATAACGAAAACGATTTCACTGATGACAATGACGAGGAAGAAGAACCTGACGAAAAAGCAGGTGTGACTGGAAAAAACCGGTTATTGGAGGGGAGTAAGGGAGGGAGGAGTAACTGATTTCGAGGCAAAGAAAGTGCCGGAGTATGGAATTTTTTTTTTGCAAAGAATTTTTCGATCTAGATTTTATGACTCGTCAAAGCAATGTCCCTCCATGCCATTTGAGAAAAAAATAGGGCAATGTTTATGATACTTTTCATGGCGGTCACCTTGCATTTCATTTATTTTAAAAAGATGCTATGGGGTGCGCATGGGCCGGGCTAACGCGTACATACTTTTATACTTCGTATTTTATATCGACATTTTCTTTCTCTCTCGCCGGGTTAGTTTACTATTGCATGGAGCTAGGGCTGTATAAATCAAATACTTTGATTTTTTGGCGCAAATGATGCCTCTCTGGCCACAAATCCCCAGGGGGGGGGGGGGGGGGAGAGGGGGCACTTTAGGAATTTCTGGGTGGGGATATGCCGCTGGGACCCTGGAACCCTTAGCCTATACCAGAGCTAGTTCAGCTGAATTTTGCTACCCTATACTAGAGTAAACTCCCACCGATTTCCGTCTAAATTCCGATTCTTGACAGTTAATAATATCCAGAGGTGTTTCATGATAGCCATTTATTGACACTGTTGAGGCTGAGTTACGTAAACTTAAACTTTGCCGATTTGATTTTTTTATATTCTTGAGTGGAAATTTCTGGTTTCCTTAGTCTTGATAAAATCTTCAACCGACTGGTCAGTTTCGTGAGAAACGGTACCCTATTCTGGACCGAAAGGCTATGATTTATATACTCTATCCTGGAGTAAACTGCTTGAAAACCATATCCCTTCACAGCGGCACATACCTATATACCTATATAGTCCATATATGGCAGCTTTTTGCCCTCAAAAGTCATGCAATTGTCCTATTCTCGGATAATTCGAGCAACTTGAAGTTAATCAAACGAAATGGAGTGAACACGAAAAACCTTCTTAAAGTAAATTTACTATTATATATCCTTAAAACGTCGCAGATAAAAAGATGCTAGTCCCAGGCAATTTCGGTTATCAAAGTTATAACGTTCCCGTGGGGTCGAACATGATGCCGTATCAACAGCAGCAAGGAATGCTCGGACAGCAGGCCGCTTCCTTTTACCCCAACATGGGTGAGTTTATTTAGCCTTTACATAATAAGTGGCACAGTTCGTTTACGCAGACAAAACCAAAACCAAGGTCTTGATTTACGTAATTGTTAATTTCAGTTTACAGTGTCTACAATTAGTATTCCAGGGAAAGGGAAGATAAGAGAGGTAATCCTTCATATTGGCCCTATTCCCATCATAATCCCTCTTAAGTTATTTTTAGATCTCCTGTGACATCCGGCATTCCCACAAGGTCCACATTTTCGCGAACGACGCGAATCATTGCGTGGGAATTCGCTCAGCTGTCAACATTGGTAAAAATGGGGAAATGTGATTGGCTATCAGTTAACCCTCGTGGGAATACCGGATCTCGCAGGAGATCTAAAAAAACCTTAAGAGGGATCACGATGGGAATAGGGCCAATATGAGGGATTACCTCTCTTACCTTCGTACTCTCTTGTCCAGGGCTAGAACGACTAGACACTTAAATAAAGTTCCTTTCCTTTTATTTCATGCTGGCTTTTTCATTAATAACAGAGTAATGACTGTGAAATGACTGACAGAGGGGCCGAGTGGCTGGGGCGCTGGTCTTGAGCCACTAGTCGAAGTTGATCCTGGTAATCGCGGGATCAACGTCTTGGTCACGTTTGTAAATAGCCAGCAAGTTTACCTGTGGCTATATGGGCCGGGATTCTTTGGCGCAGACACATCTCAAAAAGCCCCAATGGGAAGTTGTCAATTGACTATATTTTTCTTCATTGTTACCCTGGTTTTTTGGCTGGTTGTCTCTAGGTCAAACCCCATTTAACGCAGCCCCTGCACAAAGTCCTGCCCCTGTCCCACAACAGAGCCAAGCGGCATTCGTTCCAAATCCGATGAACCAATACTCGACCAATCCAATGGCTCTACAACCGTCCAGCACGAACATGGCAATGAATGCTGAAGTCAAGAGTAACACCCCAGAGAGCTCACAGGTTAGATAAATTACCAAATCATTGGATTTCTATTTGGAATCACTACTTTGTCAATAACAAACCTCACTGTTAATCTTTGTACAGCCTCAAGCACCCGCGTCCCAAGCCAATGCAGTTTTCGACCAATGGCGAGCCAGTAGTTTTGGCGCCACGGCAGCGGACAAAAAAGACCAGATATCGGCTGCACCTGCGATTCCCGCCAATGATGAGTTTGCTGACTTCATGAAGATGCAGTCAGCCAGCAGCAACAGCATGGAAATGAATCCTGAAAGCCAACAAACAGCCGTACAAGAAGCCACACAACAAAGAAGCGACATTCCTCGTCCACAGCAACAGAGTATGTTCCCTATCCAGCCCCAGGCTTCAAACATCGTTCCCGGACAAGGCCAGGCCTATTACGTACAACCAGAAGGAGTTAGATATTTTCCTGAAAATCCACGAGATTTGCAGTAAAGTGTGCATTTCAACAGTGCTTTACATTTCCAACCGAAATTCGTCATTTTTCGAGGATGATAATGCGAGAGAGACCTCACTATGTAGAGTGAACTAGTAAAGAGAAGTTACTAAGAAAAAAACTTAAAATCCCGAGGCGTTTTTGCCGTTTCAAAGTTCTAAGCGCGAACCTTTCAAGCTGAGATTGTTTTGCTACATTCTATTATATTTGTCCTAAACTTTGTAACCAATTGAGCGAAAGAAGAGTTGCACATACTAAAAGGACAAAAACATGGTCTATAAATAACTTCGTACCTCGAGGGCGATGGCGGGCTAAACTGTTTCCTTCTGTGTCTTGCCGTGCATGGGATACATAATTTTTTTTTTGCCAAGAATGGGTGTGCGAGGGGTCGTTAAGATTTCGTTTAGAGAGGGGGCAGCTATCAACTTTCCGGGATACACTTTTCTGTCGAATTCAGAATAGGATCA
>OX421447.1:9668128-9683128 GCA_949126865.1 Montipora capitata
AAAAAATTTTTATTTGTTGTGAGTGCTTGAACTGCCGACCTGGTCAGTGTTCCCGGTCACACTTCACTGAATTCAACTGTCACGCAGAAAACAAACATGGCATCATTTTATTTCTTGGACTCCAGATCATCGATAACTGATAAATATGCATTTTACTTCTATTCTAAAGCCGTATTTAGTCTTGACTTAAACAGAAAAAGCAAAAAAATTAACGTTTGTTAAAATGTGTGTGTGAATATACTGCGCATGCCATCCCATGACACTGCCCCTTTAAGGAGGCTCGAAAGGGTTTTCAGCTGAGCTCGCGCGCGTATGCCACACACGCAGTTCTAAAAGCTGCTCTCGTCAGCTCATGATTCAAAATGGGTCACCAGAAATAAAAAAATACCGCTCGTTTCCGCTCACCTTTCTCCTGATACCTACATGTATGGAATATAAATAGACATCTCCTATTCACGAAAACTACGAAAATTGTACACAAACGGTTTAAAGGGGCTAGGTCACGCTATTTTAGGTAATATTGTTAATTATGAGCTCTAAACGTCAAATTGGCAGAGCAAGAGTCTTTCATTTCCAAAATCACGGCCACATAACTGAGAATGATTTTCCAGCTGTGTAAATGACATTTTGATATAGACTGATATAAATTTGAAACAAGGTGGGCCGACGTTTTTCAAATTTACCCCAATTCAATCCTCTCCAGTTGTCCATCCATGTCCCTTCTTGGCTTCCCTGTGTTTTGTTAGAGTTCTTCTACAGTTGAACAGTTATTTTGATATTTTAGTTAATTCTATGACCATCATTCGATCAGTGCTGCAATTGCCTAAAATTGCGTGATCTAGCCCCTTTAAACAATATATAGATCGTTTTCACCGTCACGCAACAAAAAAATAAATCGAAAACCATCCAGTGGAAAAATTTAAGAATTCGTGATGTTGTAGAAGATAAATGAAGAAGGCACTTCTCCAAGTTTTAGGCCTGTGCGTTTCCCCAAACTTCAGATATTCGTTGAAATGTTTCGCAGAAATTTACAGTGCCCAGTATGAAAACGCCATGTTGGTGTACCTCTGTGGTGCACCAATATGGCGGCCAGAAAATAGTGTCAACATTTGGAACTTACTTTGGCTATCTAGGCGAGTGATCATCTGTCCTGAACAAACAGCTATTTACCTAAGCACTTTTCCTAATGCTTTAACTTCTAAAAAGGCTCAAAATCATGAGATGAGTATATATTTCTCAACAAACTCGATCGTCGCCTCGTGTCACGCACCGCCATAACTCAGAAATTCAAAATGCTCTGGTTTCCAACGAAGCACGCTATTGAGCTTTAAAATTGCAAATGGATATAAATTTACGCCTGTTATGCCTGATGAGGATAAAAACTTTCGTGGCTCTTTAGTTTTGGATTTTAGAAAATAATGACGTCACGTGAAAACGATCTATACCCTCATGGAGCTCAAGAATGGAACGACAATTCGATAAATAACACAAGCGGTGAAAAATCAATATCTGGAGTCTTAAAAGCGACGAATAATGGACATCGACAACAATTTCATCTTTCGCCTTCGGATATCAAAGTGAGCTGTAAAAAATTGAAATAGGAAAGTTTTTTTGCCTCCACTAGCAAATATGTTGTTTATTTCAATAAGCGTTTTGTCTGGAAAAGGTTTTCGTGGCATTTTTCTGCCGTTGTGGATTGATTGCCTTGATTAACTAATTGGCATACCTGAGTTCAAATTTTATGTGGGAGCAGTTTTCACAACGATAACAGGACTTCTTGCTGTTTAGTCATTCTGGCGTAAAACGAAGTTAATTTGGGACGCCAACAATATTACTTTAGGCTTATCTGCTGTAGGTAAATTTATACGTTCTTGACCAAATTTAATTTATGCAACAATTATTTACAAACAAGAAGCTATTTTAACAACAGTGTTTCGTTTCCGGACTGATAACTAGGAGGGCAAACACGTACCAAACGCAACATAAACGCAAACAAATGGAACAAGAATAAAAACTTAGTTAGAACATTGACAGGTGACGTCACAGACACGTCCACCATGATTAGATGACCCGGTACGGTGCCAGGGGGTCACCACTAACCTTCACGTCCAGGTTTCACAACTTTTAGTTTTGGATTCACACAGCAGGTGTTGACATTAAACTTTTCCCGAAAGTTTCAATTTTTCCATTTTCTTATTACTACTATTACTAATAAATAAATAAATGAATACTGTAAACAGAACATACCTGGAATAACATCACAAACCCGCAACTACCATCATGACGAACCAGTCAGCTTGGCAGACATACTGAGTTGATTATATTGTAACGAAATCGTTGGGCAGTTTCCTTCGCGGCCGCTTTAAAACTTATTTCACCCAGCTAAACGATCTTTGGCGGCCGTGAGCGAGAATAAAGGGATGGTCACTCCATGATCAGAAACCGTTTTTTTTTTTAGCATAGTATTTGTATCCTATTTTTGAAATAGTTTTCTCGTTGTTTTTTTATTGAGCCTGTTCTCCTATGTTTTATTGCTGGCCACCTCGAATAGCTACGCTAATTGTAGGTAACAAATATTGTAAAACCTGTATTATAATAATAAAATGTTGTAGTTGTTGATGACTGAACCAAATGCAACGGTTCGAAGAAGAAAGGAGATTTCGTCTCGCCGAATTAGTTTTATCACTGCTTCTTTGTTTGGAGAAAACCACCATGGCCGTTCTCATGTAAAAACAAAGCATTCGGTGTCATTACCAGACGAAGTGGAACTGTCAATTGTGTATAATTGGATAAGGGTATGCTCAATATGAACTTTCGAAAAACGATGAGCGAGTTACCAGCCAAGTCTTTAAGCTGACAACATAGAACGAGAACTTAAATTTTGACGTTTACAAACTTTGGTAATTACATTCCTCTCAACGAGGACATTGTCATCAATTAGAACTCTTGTCGTGACTATTTTCCCCGCTCTTTCTTGCATTCATCCTGACACTTCAAACAGTCCGTAGTGAGGGTCTTTAGAATCTTCCATCAAGATCAGAGCACCTCTCATACAACTAAGATTGCTCATGGCTGTCAACTCATGTTCAGCTTTTAAGATGTATTTTCACGCAGTTTATAGGGACACTCCTAAAGACGCCTTGATATTATCAACAGAGAGAAAGTTTTACCCTTGAACAGTAGGCCCCAATCCAAGGCGGAGTAACCCATGAGAAAATGGGTCTCAACGAAAACCAGTTTTCGGGTTTATACTTCCTACGGTTGTTACTCTGTTGGAAACTATCGGAGCTCGGGACAAACAAGTATCACTGAAAAATAAGCTAGTTAATTAATAGAAGACTGGGTACCAATTCGAATTTTTGGCCCGCTGATCCTGTAAATGAAATCTAAGGCCCGTTTCCAAAGTCGAACTTAGCATGTGCCGAATCTAATCCAAATGAGAAAAATCTATTGTTTTCGCTCATTTGCATGAGATTCGGCTCATGTAAAGTTCTACGTTTGAAATGGGCCTAAAGTAGTTCTATTCAAGCAAGCCAATCCAATTGCTCTTCGATCTGAGTGACAGTGATCATCACAATTATGACGCAACTTCACCAGTTGCGAAAAAGCTGCAACAAATCCAGGCTTGAAAGGAACTCCACACAATCATGACCGTGCGATGTATTCTTCTATCATACATTCACCGATTTACTACTCCCTGGAATACGGGTGAGAATTTCACGAGAAATCTGTCGTTTGTATAGTATGATCCTTCAGCCGAGGTGTGAAATATTCATCCTTATTCCGTAAAAAAAAATCATTGAATATAACCACATTAAAAACTGGATCATTGGATAATGCAATTCGAGAGTTTTGATTGGCGAAGCCATCATGGATTATGAGCCATTATACCATGATCTACAAAAACACGGCAAGCATATGCGTGATTTTTTGGGCCTTTGTATTTTTATTGTAGTCTGGTTTTCTATATTTTGGGGGTGTTTTTAATAAAACAGTTATTCCACTCGCGCTTGTTGGATATGAGATGATTATAGCCAACTCGCCGCTACGCGCCTCGTTGGCTATCTATCATCTCGTATCTAACGCGCGCTCATGGAATAATTGTTCATTATCCTATAATAGAACCTAGTTCCCTTGGTCTCTTTGTGACCAGAGAAACCCTGAGAACGAAGTTGTAAATATCGCACATTCAGTCAAAAACGACGCATACCATGACAAAGGCATTTTCTCGACAAACGTGCTGGCTGTTTTCCGCTCGATCCTCAGCTTAATTATCTATTACAAATAATCTGAATTTCATTGGTTGACTTTTAATTTTGAGCGTTCTGAATAGACAGCACCTTGCATGAAATACCACTCTGTATTCAAAGGAAATGCTTGGCTAATGTGAAATACTTATAGGATAAGGGATACAGTGCGAACTTGTCAAATGAGCACCTCCCAGACGGCTAATGTCACGGGTGACCAGTATCCACAAGACTGAAATAAACACTGAATCCATCTTGGGAGCTTCCGAGATTTGAATGGAATCTTTACGATTTTCCTTGAAGTTGCTACGAAAAATGCACCAGACGCTTGACGCTTTTCAAAACACCCGTTTATTTTATAATAAAGCAAAAGTTCATAATTAACAATTTTCGATATATAAAGGAGCTCTGCATGGGAATTCTGAATCTCAAGAGCAAAATTCAAAACTGGCACACCGATTTGAAGGTTCGAATTTCAAAGCTACTGGTCACACGTGACAAAGGGTTTGAGGTACGTGTAAGCCAGGATTTTCGTGTGGCGTCTTTCGCATTAGCCCAAGGTGCTTCATAGCTGCGATGATCACTATCACTGAAATTCAAATATATGAAAATTTCATATATTCTATTCTTTCCTTATGCCTGGTTTGAATACTGAACAAGATGGCCGGACTCCTGGTAGGCATGCCTATTATATCAGTACTTTTGTTTTCGTTTTAAAGGGGCTCATCTGGCAACTGCAAGGTTTGAAATTTGTTGATCTTTTAATTATCCCAATGTTCTTAAAACGACTCACTGTTGCCTTGGGTATCAGGTTTAACATTTGCAACGGACACAGGAAAACGTTTCTTTTTAATAAGATACTGCAGTTTATCATTAACTGCATTGCTTCAATAAACAAGAAATCAAGTGGACTAGGCACTGCAGCACAGGTGCAGAACCAACAAACACAAAGAGTATAAATGAACTGGCAGTCTTTCAGACACTGACGAGCCATTTTCTGCGTAGCACACATCGGACAATGGAACATCACTTTTGAGCCGAACATCATAAGCTGAGGATTTTCGTTCAGGACATATCAGGTCAGCTCAGTGAATATATATCTCTTGTTACAATCACCTCAGCACATCAACATAAAGTTACAATCAGGCAGGAGCAGCGTTGAATCACGGAGCAGAACAGATCATTACCAGTCACGGCCTTTTGTAAGAATGGACAAACAAAACAAATTCAACTGTTATCAGACAATTTGAGGGCCCACTTCCAGTTCTTCAACTAGCGAGAAACCGGATTCTTCACAGTCACATACAAGACAATTCGGTTTGGATTTCCCTTTCTATGTAATCATGACAAACTACTGGTTGAGAAAAAGAGTCAACCTAAATCCTATACAGTGATAGCAACTTTTATGTTTAAGTCTCTTACCACAACAAGTAATTATAATGAATGCTTTAAGACAACAATATGATATTAACACCTTATTTAAAACAATGCAACGGGCATGTGGATGTGTGCTACACAGCTGACAACTACATAATGAAAGATTCAAACTCATTGCATTGATTCATTACATTTGCAACCAAAAACAAATAGCCATTATTAAAGGCACAAGACATTTTACTAGAAACAAAACAGGGCTAAAAAAAATTATGCCACCTTAAACTAGGTAACAGCTATATTACCTTTTCTGCCATCTCCTCCATAACTGCCGTACCCGCCTGATCGCCCTCCACTTCCACCATATCCGCCGCCTCCTCCGCCATAACGTCCCCCACCGCCTCCACCGTAGCTTCTACTGCCATAACTTCCACCTGTAAAACACAAAACAAAAACTTGCTTATCTATTCGGCCTTCACAAAACAGCGAGGAGTCAACCCAAAGAAAGCAGATCTGTTTCAAGCCCACATTCTTTTCTCTTTACAAACACTGCTGCCTTTTAACAGACAAGGGGTACAAGCCAAGACCAGACAAGTTAAAGTTCCGCCAGCCGCTACAATTTCAGCCGGATTCTTTAGACACATTTCTGGAATAAGAAATAATTGTTATTGCAACACTTTGAACTACATACCTTGACTGTATCTTCCTCCTCCTCCTCCACCTCCATATCCACCACCACCGCGTCCGCCTCTAAACCCTCCTCGCCTACCTCCACCGCCGCCGCCGCCGCCGCGGGAGTTTGCTCTCGCTACTCTGATTGTGCGGCCATCCAGCTCCTTCAAAAGAAGACAAAGAGTCACAAGCTCTTTCAATTAGAAACTGTCTGCTTTCCCAAATGGTGATTGCTTTGAGGGTAGAGGCAAAGAAATGAATGAGAAAGTACTTTCTTTTTATTTTCCTTCCTAATATGGATTACCATGAAAAATTAAGATCGAATCCTGGGTTTTTCTTTGAAGCCGGACGTTTTGTCCCTTGGTCAATTCCCATTCCATGTGTGGTACGTTAATGCCAATATTTCAGTTTCAGTGTTCAGTTTCAGTTATTATGTATTTTGCATAAAATATCACAAAACTATGCAATGCTCGCAGTTAGCAATAGCTAGTCGAGGCGAGCATTGCTTACAAATATATTCCAGATAAAATGGTTACAAATTTCCATAACTACACATTCACACAAAAATAAATAAATAAATAAAATAAATTAGTTTTAGAATACAGTTAGTGCAGTGGAGAACAGCTTAAGACTTGTACAGTATAACATAAATAAACATAAAAAAGTAGTTTAAATTGAATAAATAAATTTTTAATGTTTGAGGGATTTGTTCTACTTTTTACTATAATATTTATTTTTTACATTCTTTTTAATGAACAATTTTTAATATTTGAGGGGTTTGTTCTACTTTTTACTATAATACTTATTTTTTACATTCTTTTTAATGAAAAATCGAGTGAACTCCTGCCTTGCCTGGGAAACTGATTCTTGAGTTCCAGAAACACTGGAAACAGCATTTCTCAGTGTTCTATTCTTAAGATTTCCTGGAGAATTTGGGGCAGGGATGCCACGTCTGGTGATTTCAGAAATATGTCCGCTACTTTATAAAATTGTTGAAAACCCTTAGAAACCAGCAAATTAGCTGGCATTACATGTCCATCTTGCCACAACTTTCTGTTTAACAATAATTATGACAGAATCACAAGCAAGGAAACATAATTACCGAGTCATTGAGTTGGTAAACTGCATCATCCACATGCTTGCTCTCACAGAAAGTAACAAAACCAAATCCTCTTGATCTTGATTCATCCTCGCGCTCTTTCACAACAGTGGCTGGAGAAAGAAGAGAAAATTAATGCCTCCTTTACGTGAATGCAAAGTTATATGGATGCACACAACACTCATTGGTCTGAAGACTTACAAAAGTCCAATCCAAAATAGCCTGTTCCAGGCTTTAAGTTAGTGATTAACAGCAAAAAATGCAAGGCTGCTGCCTAACAGTCACCCGGTCGCCTTACTAGCGAGCACAGACAACCAAATTTCTGAACGCATAGCCCGAATGGGCACCTTACTTATCACAAGGTGATTCATACTCACTTTGATTAATCAATTCTGGGCTCTTGAAAAAACGACTCTGGCTTACTAACTTTTAATGTTGGCAGCCCTTCTGGAAAAAATTTCTTAGGCAGCAGCCTCAAAATGTCTTGATTGAATAAAAACAACACAATCTCTTCTCTAAGTAAATGATTATTGTTACTTCCTTACTTGCTTTGAAGTAACTATTATCGCTAATTTAGGACACTGTTCCCCCCTGGACTTGAGGTAGCAGAGAAAATGAGATAAAAAAATAATTCTTAGTCTCCCATAAAATATAACTGCTGAAAAGTAATTCAGCCTATGCTTCGATTTAAAAACGTTTGCTGCCAAGTTATAATACAGTGCTGACAAAATAATAAATATTGTTTGAGATCTCAGCTCTCTGCAGCTTGCAGAGTGGTGGTCAAATCAGTAGTTAATCAGTCCTTTGTCCATAAATTTGCGTTTTTTTTAAAAGAAATAATTATGTCCATTTCCCATAATCCATATCAAACTTTCAGTCTTCTAAATTAACAATAGTAGTAACTGAACTTCATAGGAAGAGAATGGGTTGCAGTTGGGGAAAAACCAGTGGCAGAACTTTTTCCTTGATCCAGACCATTTCCTTGCTCTTCCCCACCAATTAAGCAACAGCCTGGAACAGGCCTAGGCTAACCCCTGAGAAACACAAAATGCTAGATGGTTGAACCCTTTCTGACACAGGTAAAAGGACCAGGATTGATTAACGCATTACCATTTACTTAGCAAAACAGAAGCTTTTCAAAATGCATTGGCGTGGACAAGGTCTAAGACTTGGAGAAAACAAAGTTGCTGGGCAATGTTGCTAAAACAAGCTTCAGGTCAACAGCCAAACACTTGGGCAGGTAGCACATACTGTAATAAGGATTTGAGTTGTTTCGCCCACAATGTGATTCAATTACACTTAAGTCGACACGCATAAACATTAACTTGTCAGTTCACTAACGAAAATGACTGCAAGCAAACAAGACTTCACTGCTCATGTAAATCAGAAAAGCAAATAACAGAGAACTTGCAAGAAATAGTACTGTAATGACTTGTGTATAAGCTGCACCATTTTGCCTAAGTTTGGGCCAAAAATTGAAGGGGCGGCTTATACATGAGCCCATTGCTTTCAGAGGGTGTAAAGTGGCTTGTAGGGGTCACAAATTGAACTGAAAACTTTCAGTAACTAAAGATAAAACATACTGAAACCTGTTGTTCATCACTGCTTTTGGTGGTTAGAAGTGGTGGCTCCTAAAGGAGCTGTTTGTTTGCATCTTCAGGTTCTAAATCCGAATTTTGTTCTCCAGTAGTTCTTTGGAGTGTTTTATTTGCACTTTGTTTGAGCAGCAGTTAAACTCTAACTGGCATGGAATCTCCATTCCTCTGCACAGCTGCTTACAATGTCGTTTACCACCAATCACCTCAACAATGATTTCTCTACTATGTGCAAGAAAATACCATGCTATTTGGGAGACCTTGCGAGGCAAATGGCCGACCGTTTCATTGCCCTTCACTATTTTGATGGCGTGTTTGTCCATGGGGTTGTTACACTCTTTTCTCCCACCGTCTCAATGATATCTATGAAGCTGATGCAAAAGTAGTCTCCTACACAGCTGTTCTTTGTGTGGAGAGGAGTATTGCGTGACCACACAAAGAACGGCTGTTTAGGAGACTAATCCGAAAGCGAACGTTTCCATGTCCAGACTTCCTTGTTAAATGGCGGTGTGGTTACCACGCAAACGTTTTGCATCGTTCTCCTGTGCTTTTTTTGTGCAAATTCGCTTTCATTTCAACTGTTGTCAGTCACAGGGAATAGGGAAATTTGATTAAAAAGAAGCTTTTAAAAAAGGTATTTCAGAGTTGATTACACCTGTAACTTATTATGTCACTGCAAATACACAACGCTAACATTTGCGAACAAACGACCAACTTTTTTTTTTACAAGAGTGCTTTTTTGGAGTTCTTATTTTTTTTCCAAAATCATGATTGAGAGTTGGGGGTGCGGCTTATACACGAGACTTTACGGTAATTTATTCAGGAGATGGATGAGAGCCAACAGACCTTGTGGTGTGATACCTAATAAGCAAATTCACCATGATTCAAATGCTTACAAATGGCTAATAATGAGCCACATTAGCCTGGGGTGATTTACATAGTCCTGCAAATCCAGTCCCCCGTTCGACAAGCTATTGGATTCCAGATAATCCAACAACTTATCCATCGTGACCTTTCATTTTCAGTGCGAACTGCACGGCTGAGGAAAACAATTTGCTCAGATGTGATTGCACAGCTGAAGAAAATTTGAATGGGGGAGGTTGTGCATCAGTTGCAAATTTGTGTCTTGATCAAAAAAACAGTTTGCCATCACTGTTTCACATGCCAGAATTTACTTTATCATTAATTTTGCCAGAGCATAATTTGAAAAAATTATAGCAACTGCTGAATACCCCGCCACTCCAAAACGGATCTTGAAAAGTGATGGCTACACAGTAGAATATGTTAGTAAGGAAAGAAGTGGCTACACGGCTATGCAGTGCTTAATACCATCCCTCCCCCTAGAATATGTTAGTAAGGAAAGAAGTGGCTACGCGGCTACGCAGTAATTATTACCACCCCTCCCCCAGAATAAGTTAGTAAGGAAAGAAGTGGCTACGCGGCTACGCAGTCATTATTACCACCCCTCCCCCATAAAATTAAAGCTAAAATTGTAAAAGAGTGCTTAGGCTTAACCAGTAAACAAGTGCTATGTTCTTCACACAACCTCGGTAAAAAGTGTAGTTAAGTGTATGCTCATGTTACACAAGCACTTTAAGATCTTCACTGGCTGCCAGTTCACGCTCGTATTCATTTTAAGATATTAATCTTAGTTTTTAAGGCTATTCACGGACTTGCACCACCATATATTAGTGATTTAATTACTGTTAAGCCTAAGTCCTCTTATAATCTAAGATCAAATAGTAGTCTTTTACTGGAGCCGCCTAAGGAGAAAATGCTTCCGACGCTTGGTGCCAGGTCTATTTATGCTGCTGCGCCATGTCTGTGGAATAGCCTGCCAGCTGAGTTGCGTGACATTCTATAACTATGTAACTTTAAACGAAAGCTTAAGACCCACCTTTTCCGAGCAGGCTAGAACCTTTTTCTTATTTATTCATTAATTTATTTTATTAATTAATTTTTATTCAATTGGTTTCAATTGTACCACCATATCATTTGAATAAGGTTTTTAAGTGAATTATTGTAAAGCGCTACTGATCATTCTTATGTAAATAGCGCTATATAAGTAATTTATTGTTATTATTATTATTAACTGAACTGTAAATTGAAAGCTAAATTCTTAAGAGTGCTTAGGCCTAATCACTATACGAGTGCAATATTCATCACACTATCTCGTTAAAAAGTGTAGTTAACTGAACCGTAAAGTGAAAGCTAAAATTTTAAACGAGTTCTTAGGCCTAACCACTGAAACGAATGCTTAGGCTTAATCAGTAAACGAGTGCTATATTCTTCACAGGATCTCGGTAAAAAGTGTAGCTAACTGAACTGTAAATTGAAAGCTAAAATCTTAAAAGAGTGCTTAGGCCTAATCACTATACGAGTGCAATATTCATTGCACTGTCTCGTCAAAAAGTGTAGTTAACTAAAACTGTAAAGTGAAAGCTAAAATTTTAAACGCGTTCTTAGGCCTAACCACTGAAACGAATGCTTAGGCTTAATCAGTGCTGTATTCATCACACGATCTTGTTAAAAAGCATAGTTAAGCAAACCGTGAAATGAAATCTTAAATTTGTAAAGAGTTCTTTGGCCCAATTTCTGAAACGAACGCTTAAGGTTAATCAGTAAATGGGTGCTATATTCTTAAAATGGGTGCTATATTCTTCACGATGTCCTTAAAAAGTCTAGTTACCCGAACCGTAAAATGAAAGCTAAAATTTTAAAAGAGTGCTTAGCCCCAATACTGAAACTAGCGCTTAGGCTCAATCAGTAAACGAGTGCTATATTCAGCACAAGATCTCGTTAATGACCACTGCGTAGCCACTTCTTTCCTTACTAACATATTCTAGGGGGAGGAGTGGTAATGACCACTGCATAGCCACACTTTTCAAGATCACTTTTGGAGTGGCGGGGTATTCAGCAGTTAAGCAAATCTAAGTCAAATTGAAACATTAAAAGAAAATAGTGCATTTAAAAATCAGTGTGCATTTTCCCCCTTAGAATCCCATAATGGATAACAATGGATTTCAAAATGGCCGCCGTATTAAAATGGCATTTGGCCAACATTTATTAACGTCAAGTATATTTTACGTTCTGGGGGCCGTTTCTCGAAAGTCCCGATATCTCTTCGGGCCCGAAAAACAATCTGTGAAACTGCCAAACACTTGCTTCGGAAAGCTGATCTTTTAACACGTTTTCAAGATAACAAAAAGCAAAATGACTGTGAAGTTTGACGAATTAAATCTTCTCCGTTCTTGTGATACAAAGGGGATTATGACACCCGAAAATGGCCCGTAAAGTTTCGGGAATTTCGAGAAACGGGCCCCTCGACAGTTACTCAGCCTTCGAACAACTAGGACCTGGACTCCAACTGCTCGTTTTTAACCCGCTTCACTTCGCAAACCACTGCCAAACCGTTTGGGAATTTCAAGCATTTAAATATCGATCGTGAATTTGCTCGGGTATTTATACGCGAAATTAAGCTTCGTAATGAACGAAGCGAGTTGGGTTTTTACAAGTTTTGACGATGAAATCCTCAAAATCTAAGTTATATCAACCTCGATCTTGTTTCATTTGCCGCAGCAGTTGAATCATCCTTGCTTGCAGTCATGCTTAAAGTATGGGCAAAACGAATGTAATTCGTAATTCCAACGAAATGAAGGATTTGTGTGAAACTTTTTGTTCCTTTGCCGATCACGTTATCACAAATGCAAACGCATTAAAGACTAATACTTTCAAAAGTGTGTAATACTTAAAATAACAAGTACAAGAGAACGCATGTCGATCGTTAATTCGAGTTCTACCGCGTTGCTGTAAACAGAAACTGTGAATTATCATAAGGTAAATTACCTTCTTCAATTTCTCCTATTGATTCAAAGTGGCTTCTGAGATCATCGTCGGTCGTACCGTAGCTCAAATTGCCGACATAAACCTTTTTCTCACCGTCAGACATTGTGGACAACTTTGACGACAACCGAACCAAACTAAACTCCTTCAACCTCGTGCTTTTTTCTTCAGAAGACGACGCAGCAAAACCGGACAAACGAGTCTCAAAACAGGTTTCGAGTGCGAAACCAGGCCACACGGCCTTCTCTTACAGCTGGGGCACTGTTGAACACAGTCACACCCAAATGACGAGTCCCGGAAGTCGATTCTAGCTTCCTTACACCTAGTCTCCTTCGCAGCCGCTCGGGCCGGGGTCACGCAACGCTCACCATCCCCTTACACCTTTGTCGGCTCAATTTATCGGCCAGACGGTGTCGGAGAGCAAATCTTGCGTGTATTTTGACAGCCGATGAACGTCCGATTCATGGAAATGAAAATGGGTCCGATTCAAAAAACTCTGTTGCAGTGCAACAGATTTTTCGAAGTCGTGCCGACACTCCGAGAGAAACCGCCGTATCAATCAAGGCGTAAGCGAGTACGGAATGCGCACAAATACTTCAAAAATATTAAAGCTTTCAAAATGGCGGATACTAAAAGGACAACGGGAAGATCTTTTGAGGAAAAATTACACGTTTTTACACAATTTACACGGTACGATTTATCGGCCCGACAAAACCGGCCAACAAATCGTACTGTGTAAACCGGCCTTATACTTCTAAGTCGAATATTTTGAAACTTCCACTCCCACGAGATTTATGCACACGAACAAATTTGTAATTAACAGAGACCAGGCCCGCCTAAGATAGCATGAAAGGCAGCTGAGATATGTTTAAATTATATGCTGAACATGTCGCCCCTGTTTCCGAGTTGCGTCTGACAAATCGTCCCTCGCCCCTGTTCTGATTTGTGTCCGTACAAAATCAATTTTCTGAGCCAGGCAAGTCGATTTGCATCAGATGCTTCATTGTTTGATTTTTCAATCGCTAACCCAAGCAGCACTTTGGTTCTCCGTGCGAGTTTCTACTTTGTGACTCCTAAAACACCTCGGTCGTGAGGAACAATACCAATTAGCTAATCATCAAAAATACCAAATACTCTTTGTTTGTCCATCCAAAATTTTGCATAAGCATTGTTTCCATTTTCTATTGAGACCATCATAAGTCCCAAGAGAAAATAAAAAAATAATGCTTACGCAAAATTTTGAATGGACAAACAAAGTGCATTATGGTATTTTTGATATTGGCTAATACCACTTGCGTGCTCGTTTAAAGCAATGCCGATACGATACCACCTTGCGCGCCCAGCTGAGCAAATCGCGATTTCTCCCTACAATATCTAACAATTTATACATACCCTTTTTACGCAGGGACTCCTAGGTTTCCTCCTCGGGGGGGAAACAACAACAACAACAACAATAATAATGCTGATGATAATAGCGGAGCTCAGGCGCGAGAAAGGGCGCCAGCGGTGCACCATGGGTAAGACATTCGGTTTTGACGTCGGCGTACGCCCGTACAGACTATCAGGGTGGAGGTGGGGAGGAAAGATGGCCTTTAGGGGCGGGTGTGTTCGTGCATGTTCCTTGGCGGGAAATCGCATGGCCAGCGTTGCATATGGCAAAGCCGCATTTTCCTGGCGGGAAATCACATTGACTGTCGTCGGTTTTTATGCTCAATCAAAGCTAGTTTAGCTAAACAATTTGAGCTTGCCTTAGTTTGAAAAAGTCAGATCTTCGTTCAAAGAATGCAAACAAAAGTCGCCGTCTAACTTCCTTACTTCTCGGGTTTTTTGGTTTAAACCCAGAGAACCGGTAAGAATCAGCGTTTGGGTGTTACGTGCAGCGAAAAGGAGTGACTGCATGTCTTTGCTAAATTGAGGAATTAGACGACAGAGCGCAAAAACCGCTAGACATGCGCACTAGAGCTCTCGCCACTGTTTCTTGTATTTTCAAAATGGCGGAGGACTTATCAGAATCTAACACGTCACAGCGGACGTTGCCAAGCCGCTGTCCTCGCTCTGAGGATTTTTTTTTACTGAGAAGAAAATTGAGATACTCCATGATCTTCATCAACTTCAGACGCAGAAACTACGACAAGGCAACCTTAACTCAGTTGAGTGATCTTCTGGTCCA
>OX421447.1:9688128-9693128 GCA_949126865.1 Montipora capitata
TATTTTAAACATATTTTTATTATCCTTGCTGCTTCGAAACGCGCCAAACATACCGTTTTAACTCCACATATTCTTATTCCGGAATAGGGTCAATCGAACGCGCCCTAAGTAAACAAGTTTTGATTTGTCTGGCTCTAGTGCGATTGGGTCCTAAGTTTAATACCACTGACAACTTGTAGTCAAGGTTTGTTGTTTGAAATAATTACGACAGATCGAAGTCAGGAATAAAACGACCAATCTCGACCCCAGAGCTCTTCTCTTGACTGAGCGAGAGAAGAGCTCTGGGGAACCCTGAAACAAAGTGTCTTCTCATTGGTTTTCGTGAAGAACAATCAAAAGCTTTTCTAATTGGTGCATTCATGTTAGAACGAGGAGTGAGCAGGCGCTGTAAGGTTCCAATAGCCAGTTTTTGGCTATAACAACCCTACGGCGCATGTTCTCCTGCACAGAGTTCCCCAGAGCCTTGGGTCGATCCAAGGCTCTGGTGACGAGAATGTAAAACGACTGAAACCATTCTCAACTTTATGCTTTCCCTCTGTCAAGATCAGTTTTCTCAATGAAAAGAAAAGGAAGATTTGCGCGAGTTTTTACGACGTTATCCGAAAAAGGAAATCGACGTTAGTTTCTGTCGTCTCCACCTCTTACAGATCACAAAATTAAGTGAAAATAGTACTCTTCTTCTTTTACGGACGGTGTTCAGTGAACAGTACACATCCCTTTGGGGTTTTCCCATTTTGTTTTGTTCTGGCTTATTTTAAAATATCGAGTTTGGTTTGATAGTTTAAAATGCCACAAACACATGAAAGAAACTGAATTTGTGACTCAACCAAAGCACATAACCGGTTCTGCTGTTGAGACTTAAAAGTAGCCCTGTAACCTACATCTACTGATTTATACGGTTAAAAACTGTGATAAGGCAAACGTTTGTTAATTATTTATGCTCGTGATCATGAAGTCCAAAGGATATTTTGAAAATGGATGTTTTGCACTTGATTGAATGGTGGCTATGGTTGTGTTGCAAAAAAGTGAAAAAATTTATAATCACAATAACGAAGATCTTTTTGGAGTCCTGCCTCGAGTCTTGGCATTGTCATTAGTTTATCTCTTTAAATTCCCGTAAGGAAATAACTGTAGAGCTCCGCTAATATATATACCTTAATAATAGTTCTGAGAGTAAGGAATGAACATCAGCGGACTGAGATCCAGATACACCACACCACGTCAAAACAACACCTGATACCCAAAAAGAACACTAAAGTGGAGATAATTTGCAGCTTAAGAGGAACCCAGTAGCTCCCTGTGCTCCCCCAGCTGAAGAGCTAAAAGAAGAGATCACCCAAGAACTAGATGCTCTCTATGACAGGATTCAGGAAGTGATGCTTCTAGAACTGAGGGTAGGATAGTATCACTGAAGTCACGCAATAGATCAAAGTTGAAAGCAGAAGGTCAATGGAGCCATCAAGGGGATTCAGACACAACATCACTGAACTGAATTATTTACTGTATGCAGCTACATATGTCACAACAGAAAGAATGGGAGTGCTGAAAAAGAGGATGGGAAGAACTAAGGCCCTGCTCATAAAGCGCCTGTCATGCAGGCTATAGAAGGAGGCTCAAAGATAGCCCGGGTTTACAAGCAAAATTTCCCAGAGAGGGTTACCCTAACACCTGGGACAACTTTGTGTGCTTGGTAACCGCCAGCATCGCAAACACAATGGAAACCATTAAAAAGTTGGGAGTTGTCCCTAGCAAAGCGTTTACAAGGCAGCTAGGGTTACCGTAGCACTAGGGTAACCCTAGCTGCCTTGTGAACACGTCGATGAAAAAAAAAAGAAATGTGTGAGTGCTAGGGTAACCCTAACGCTAGGGTTACCCTCCCTACTCTGAGGAAAGACCTGAGCAAGATTGAGGAAATCCTTAGAGGAAACTTGAGACTAAAATAAAGAGAGACAGAGCATGAACAGAAAATATCGCTTGGAAGAAAGGGTCACTTTGCATGTCTCAGGCACCCTGAAACAGAAAATTAGGGCAGGAGGAATTAAGATCAAAAGAGATGAAGAGAGCTGCCAGCTGTTCAAACAGAACCAACTGTTTTGAACTGACCAGAAGCTGCTCTATGAAACACTACATAGTAAAGAACGAGGCGAGAATCAGTTACCTGATCCCAATGAACCAACCACCTGCAAGATCTGATTTCCCCCTTTATTTTTTTCTTTCTTTATTTTGTTTACCAATGTTCCTGTCGTTTCCGCGTCAGCATTTACATAACCGATTACGTAAAAATTGACGCAATAGTATCCACTAAAGTTAAGCCAGTTCGGGTGGAGTTAGTTCTTGGATGGGAGACCCCCCGCAAAATCCCTGTGACGAAGACATTAAACTTTAAAAAAAAAATTCTCTTTTTTCTTTAATCTTTTCTTGTATTTAGTTACTAAAAGGTTTTTTTCCAAATCTTCGTTTATTTCTGTATTGGGGGGAATGGCGATAGAATCCCTAAACGGTAGTTATGTTAAGCAGGTGTTGACTCACAAAGCCCACAAGCGGTCTAAGAATGCCACCATAACTGAGGTTGACCATTCCTCTTGCAAAGTAAAAGAAAAGGCGACAATTGGGCCACAAAGAGAACAACTGTGCAATGGATATCAATTGTTGAAATTCAAGAAAATCCTACATTAGTTTCGCAATTCATGCACGCGTCGCAGGCCTAAAATCTTACATTCGCTCATTCACTCAATCTGACAGCCCCGACGACAATACGGGTAACGCACTTCCAGTGCACTACCCACAAAAAGGATTGAGATACAAACAAACTAAATGCAGCTCACAAGTGAATTGAGGGATGAATACACCAGATTTAATCAGTGAACCTTTGTGGCGTACGAGAAGCAATTCGTGAGATCAAGAAGAAGCGAAAAGATTATCAGAGCTGCAGAAAACGATTGCTTTAATGGACAGTGAAACAATAATTCAGAAAGTGATATCAAGCATAGTACAGAGTGATTATGAATAATAATAATAATAATAATAATAATAATAATAATAATAATAATAATAATAATAATAATAATAATAATAAAGTACGATCGTCCGGGTAAGTGTAGTCCCGAGATGACATTTCGACAACCTGAGCGGAAGTCATCTTCAGAGTCAAGTGATTTGTGTAACGTCAGTAGATTCTACGAAAACCACCGATCTGTGGAATGGGCCCGAAATATTTTGCTGAAATTCCTTTCCCACGGTGTGAGCAGTATCATATGGGGGGCCTCTGAAGAATTGGATTTACAAGTGAAAGTGGAAGACTCAGTAATTCGGGCCCATTCCACAGATCGGTGGTTTTGTAGTACTATTGTAAAAAACCCACGTATAAGAACCTAAAGTTTTCATTTTAAACCCCCTTTTCATAAGAACTTATTTAGTCTAAAATTTTCAATAGGTTACAAAAATGAAGGCACAGATGAAACTACAGGGAAAAAAAATTAGTCTAGGTTTCAGCCAGTCAGTAAGATTCAAGGATGAAAGCCAGAGAGAAAAAAACAAGGCATTCTTGTTTTCTCCATAGCACAGTATCATACCTTGAACAATCAGGAAGCAGATGACAGGATGGAAGGAGTTGTTTGCTTGGACACTGCTCATGTTTATATGAAGGCACAAAAGCCGTAGTGTCGTCTCTAGGGAATTTGAGGAGAAGGCTGACAACAACCGACTTCCCTTCCAAAAGTTTAGGTCAGTCAATAAATGCATTTTAAGTCCAAAAAAGCTGGAACCCTTCCTTGAAAGCCAAGTAGTGAAAAATAGGAAAATAAACTAATGTGTACCAGATAAAAATATATTAATTTTTGCTGGTCTGCGTACCAGGCTTTTTGGTTTATTTTGATGTAAAATTTAACTTGTTTTTGTACCATGACAGAGTTTTCCTCCCTTGTCGAAAAAGAGAGAGCCTCAATTTAAGAACGATCCCTTCCCCCCCTCCCACTTCATTGACATTTTTTCTCTGTTCCAGATTTCCCTCTGCACTCTTACACTCATGGCACAAGCAAGTGTGGAAAATTGAATACCATAAAACTCCGATTTCTGGCCATGCGCGCGAATGCATTGGGCATTGGGTACAAATGATACAAAATTATACGAGTGCTATTACGTATCACAATGGTTTGATAAGAAAACAATAATTTGGGATGGTAAAAAATTGACTAAATGCGAACTAAAAGTTTCATCAAGAGCAGATGAGGCAAGAACTGGTCATTGTTGAAACAAAATCAAAAGCACCTTTGGCCAGGAAAAACATGAATAGCCCAGAATTTAGATACATTTCTCAAATGGCAAGTTATGACAAATAAGTGCTTGATTGATGACAATGAATTATTTATGTAAGCCCGAGGAACACTTCTCCATTTCATCTATAACTCACACTTCTAATATTATTTATACATTGGAACACATGAGCCCTCAGGTGGTAGAGCATAACACCAGCATCACAGAGGTCATGGGTTGGATTTCCATTGAAGCTACCTGAATTTTCAGGCTTCTTTAAGAGATCATTGCTTAAATTGACGAGACCAGTGCGAGGATCACTTCTCCCTTTCAAAACGATGTATGGTTGCCCCAGACCACAACACTGGGAACTCTTTCCTTGGGTTATCAAACGACCCAGGGCATTAACTTTCATGGCTATTGGTTAAGTGCGGATTGATTATTTTATTAAATAGAGGATATAACATGGCCGCGCGGAGATACGAAATTTCTCTCTCGTGTTGACAAATATTTCACAAGTACGTGCTGCGAACGAGTGAAATATTTTTCAACACGAGAAGCGAAATAGAGGATATTACATGGGGCTGCGAAGATATGAATTTCAATTTGAGTGGTAAAAACAATATTTTACGCAAGAGCACAGCAAGTGTTTAATAGAAGAAAAGACATGTAAATTCATGTCTTCAAGCCGCTGTGTAATTTTCTTTTTATTATATAGAACAAAAATACCAAGCAGAAACTTAGTCATG
>OX421447.1:9698128-9706023 GCA_949126865.1 Montipora capitata
GATTTAAAACGACAGCAAAGCCCTTCGAGTGAGGTTGTAGTCACGTGGCAACAGAAAAATAAAAATGGTGACTCATTATGCATTGATCCTCTCTGAATTTTCCACTTAGAAACTAAAAGTTCACTGGTGTAAAAATTCTCTTTCATACTATACCGAATCTGTAAGTTGTTCAATAGCTAGATCCACATGATTCGGGTCAGCAAATGTTACAAAACCAAATCCCCTTGATCTTCCAGTGTCTCGCTCGTATATCACTGTTGCTAAAACAGAAAAATACAAAAGAAAAAAATGTAATAATGACTGATAATTGTGGTCTAGGAAAAGTTAAATGGTTGTGGTTCTTGTTTTAAAGGTTTTGCGGGCCCAATCTATTACAGTTCTTTGATTTGTCAGAAATTTGGTGATTAAGTGACACTCTTCAGCTTGCTTATAAATAATAATAATTTATTCAAAATTAACATAATAATGTTGTCTTGGGCATAACAAACGCAGTGGAGAAAAGACTTCAAAATGAATGTAAGCAATTCCAGTTTAAACTAGACCCTCCGTGAGGGTACACTGGGTTGCCTGTGGTACGTGCACCGTTTCAAACAATTTTTTTCAAGGTCATTAAGAAGTCATACCAGAAGAGGCCCTTTGGCTCACAGGTCCTCACACGAAACAGATCTGTCCTTCCGTAATATGTAGCTCTAACAGTGCACGATATTGTTTTGGTATTGTCTATCATTGTAGTGCCATGGTAGAAGTCTTGGGTAAATAGTCTGAGAAGACATGTGGTTACTAGCAAAGTACTGAACCCAGAAAGATTGAAGAAAATAAATGGGAAGTGAGAAACATTGGCTTCTGGGCTGACATGTTGATAAACTTCTTTTCACCACAAGTTTAAGGGTGCCCGCTGAGCATCTGACAGCTTTGTAATGCCGAAGTTCACTGAAGTTAATCCCTGTTCGGCGGGGTTAGTGTTTGGATGGGAGACCAAAGCAATACACCCCTCATAAAACAGAAGCATTGGACCGAAAATACTATTAACGCTAACAAATGCGAACTCAACAGGGTACAGATCTTGTTAGCTTGCTTTATGCAAAACAAATATTGATGCAAAAGTAAATAACTATTGATACACAGTTTTTAGAAAGAGCAGAAGGAAGTCTCCAGGACGGTCGATCGAGAATAACATATTTACGACATGAAAACAACATTAATTTTGAACCGTGAATATAGAATATAAAAAGTTACGATCAGCGACAAACATTTTGGGAGATTTTTGCTACGTTCAAATAAATCGCCAAATCGAAAGTGACATGGCCGGAAGTTACCGCGGCATGTTTACCCGCCAAACAGTGAAGCATCTGTGTCAAATGATGGCAAGATACCGGGTTTTCGTAAGTTTCTTTTTCTGTCAAGTGTTATAAAGTTTGACAATGAAATGAGTGAAGTCAAAACAAAGATCAGAATCGCCCAACTCTTGTTTATGCAAAGTCAAAATTTACTCTCCAAGACGTGTTCAACGTCATTTATCACCAGGTAATTTCACCATTTTGGAAATGGCAGCTACTTTATTATTCATCTGCGTCACAATTTTTCACTGATTTTGGGGCTTATTTTGTCGAAACTCAAGCACGCTTCCAACAGGCCTGTGAACCCTTCCTGCTTACAGAGCAATACTAAAAAACTTCTCCCATATCACATTTCAACCTTAAGCCCGGAAATTCAATGTATTTACACAACATGATATTACACCGTAGTTATTCGGTTATAAGGCGCACTCGGTTATAAGACGCACCCCAAACTTAGCAATTTAATCAAGCTAAGTTCTCAAACTGAAAATTACGCGAAAATACTCGGTTATAAGACGCACCCGAAAATTGAGAGTTATCAAAAGGATGTGATGAATTTGAGAACAATCATCCTTACACAATTGGCATGCGAACTCTTTTTGTTAACGTAAACAAAGTGAAAAAGTCACATTTAATGATATACGCAAAAACAAAAGCTAAAAGTTGACACCTGAAAATCATAACATACAACGCATACACTTTTATTTGAACCTTCCGACTTAATAAATAGTCAGAGTTCAGACTTCAGACTTCAAGCGAAAGCGAACGGCGAAAAACTCCCACCGAAAGTTGTATTCAAAGGTGTTGAATATCAACACGCCACCATGCAAGGATGCAAATTTCAGTGCACAAGAAAGGCTGGATGAACGAAGAAGGTATGTTTTATCTCCACACTGTTTTTTCAGAGAAGAAACTTTTCATTTGAGCGACAAACACGATTCTCGGAATTCGAAACAAGGTTCGAACGATTGTGTTGTTTTCATGGGTATCACGTTACTGAGCACGTGCTCTTAAGCATGTATGCAAATTTCCTTTTGTTTACTTTTCTCTTGACGTCGTTTAGTGTTCTAAAGGTCTCCAAAAGCACTATTCTTTTTTTAAATTGACAACTAGTGTCCTTTTCTTGTGTTGTTTAAACTGCAAGTTCTTCTCAAATTGTGATCTTAAGATTTTGTTGCGCGAAAATACTTGGCTATAAGACGCACCCCAATTTTAGCACTAACTTGCCACCCAAAGACAGATTTTTCTTGAAAAAACCGTGCGCCTTGTAACCGAATAACTACGGTAATTCACAAAGGCAGAAAATACCACAGAATCCTTTTCCAGCAAAAAATTTATTGAAACAAACAACATATTTGCTCTTAGAGGCGAGAACCTCTTCCTATTTCATTGCGTGCGTGAAGGCAAGAAACTCAATCGTGTCAAATTACCATATACTTCAGGTAAATACAGCTCACTTTGATTTCGGCTCGACGGGCGATAGATTGTTGTCGAAGTCCACCGCCTGTATAGCCAATTGACTTGCCTTTATTGAGCTTCATAAGGTATATTTTGTTCAAAGATCCACTAAAACGCCATTCGCGTTACATGACTTTCGACGCCATTGCCGGTTAAGTTAATTATTCTACTGTGTCCACCAGAGAAATCTACGCATTTCCCACTACCCTCTCGATCCAAAGAAAATACGCGCAGAAAGCTCTATGCACAAAGCCACCACTTAGCAGGGGAGTGACAGGCAAGACTTTTACCGACACGGAAACAAATTTAAAAAAAACGACGAAATCAACGCAGACCTCGACTGGGTTTGCCATAGGCAACCCAGTAATGAAAAAGGATTTGTCCAACTCTTAATGTTGAAGATATATCTCACAAGTACAAATATCAAATAGACACTGGAAATTTTTGTTTCCCAAGGCGGAAAGCTCTAAAAGCCATTTCTGTTTCTTCAAATAAAACGCAATTGTTCAATGGCTTAGTAACCTGGCACAATACCTTGTGTTTGCGTGCAAGCATTGTCACTCGTGCTGCCTGAAAATGCTGGTTGGTAATGATTGTCTTTATTCTTTATACAAACCTGGCTGATTTAAATCCTTTGGAAAACTTCGTATTGTTTGGTTTACGAGGTTTGTTTGTTTGTAATGTGAGAAATTATAAGTCAAGGACCAATTAAACCTTGCACATTTTGCATCGTTTCTTGTGTACAGCACCTGTAAAATAATGCACGCGTGTGCTGAACAAATCGGGGGCAGCACTGAGGCAATAAATTCTTTGAAAGATCACACGAATTACGCTTCAGGTTTGTGAAGCCAGATTTTGCATCATTTTCTTGTTGTAACCTTGCTACCACAAACTTTTTGCTCAAAAATTTCGGATCAAATGGGGGATGCGGCTTATCTTTGAGAACATCTAGACACCATGCCGTAAAATTGCATAAATTAACAAGTTTGGCGAAAATTCTTAAGTCTGTATAGTCCTGAGCAGCAAATTAATAAGAACTTCATAAAACTACCACATTACGCACTGATCATTGCTTTTGCGAGTTTGGTGGCTCCTAAAAGAGCCGTTTTTGTTTGAGCTTACACATTGACTAAACCTTCTTTGTTAAAAGATCTTTTAACCGGTTTAACATTGCCTTTCTTGAGCAGGTGACCTTCACTCGGCAGGGAATCTCCATTCCACCACAAAGTTGTTTACAATTTCGACGATGGCCGCTCACTTCGACAGAAATCGATCCACCACGAGCGAGAATGCCTGGTTACTAAGCTACAACGAACCAAAACGTAGGTGTTGTTGCATGTAAATTCTAATGAGAAATGGACAGGAATGAAAAATAATGGATTAAAAATGCCAGAGAAAGATCAAGTTTATGCCCTAGCCGGATTTCATACTATTAGAGAGTCAAAATTATTGGTGAGAGTTTTAGTATTCTCTGTTTTAAATGTTAGTGAGTTAATACACGGGTTGACATGTGCAAGAAAATTGAAGAAACAGTGCGTTTACATGTAAGACATCTTTGTCAAGACTCCACTTTTGATTTATTTTAATTTCTTTCAATTTTTTTTCCCAAAATCTGAGTTGCTAAACTCGGGGTGCGGCTTATCTGCGAGTGCGGCTTATACGCCGATGTTTATGGTACTTGCTTATCGACATTGTCTGACTTAATCAATTCAATTTTCAAGTTACTTTTCATAGTTTCAATGTTAAAATTGTGCTTCTGTAGTAGCTCAAGTCTGGTAAAAACGGTTTCATCATATAAAGGGTAACGAAATGCAGGGCTCGACATTGCGACTCACTGGTCGCCAATGCAACCAAAAATCAAGCGTTGGCGACTACATTTTTAGAGCTAGTCGCCAGTGGGCGACTAACCTTCACCTTTTTCCTTCATCCTTTTAACCTCAAAGGCAAATGAACCGTAGTTTTGGATAAAATGCACGATTTATGCGCACAGAAATAACAAAACAAACCCACGACTCTTCTGGCTCTTCGATCTCCATGTTTCATAATCGAGCGCCATGTTTGATTCAGCAGCTGGTATTGCGGGCGCACTAAACAACATGTGCAATCATTGAAGCGTGAAGTTCACACGAGGTCTGATCCCTGGTGAGATCATGAATATTTCATCGAATTCTAGGTCAAAAGATGCCTTAAATTCATTGCATGCTTTACTGAATGCAAACAATGTAGAATCGTGCAAGAAATTGATAGATGATTTGAACTTGTTGTGGGCCGTTCAGGCGGATAAAGCAGATTTTTGCAAGCTGGCAAAGGACGACCTTGGAACCAGCCTGATACCAGACATCGATCACAAACTAGCAGGTCATCCTGTGGCGTTAAAATCCACTGCAAACGGAGATTATTTGTATAATTCCGTTTTGCTTTTTCTTTGTTGTGATGAAACACGAAGTAACTGGCTGCGTCTTCTAGTTGCAGAAGAACTGTACTCCAATGCCGAGTATTATGCAACGCATGAAATTTTCAAGAAAACTGCCAAATTTACCGAGATCCCGGAATCAAAACCGCAACTTGCAAGTGTTTTGCCAATAGTTTTATAGTAACCTAAAAAAGAATGGAGCCTGGTACGACTACCAACAATGTGGCAGAGCAGGGCCTAGTACCGATACGTCTGTCGATCGAAATTGCAACGAAGCCTTGGCTTTTTAGCGCTGAAAATATGGAAAACTGGTGATTGTTTATGTTCAGGTTCGTCTATTTATGTAAGCTATAGAGTCGATGTTACATGGAAACTTAACAAAAGCGAAGGAAGCACAACGACATTATTCTATGTTGTACACTGTATACTGTTGTATTGTAAAACCTTTGCCACGTATCGAGCGTGTTACTAACTAGTTAAATTCTAAACTTGAAAACGTTTCGCCTTCCCGGCCTCTTCAGTTCTTAATATTGTTTAGGTTTCTGGACTTGTACTTATATTTGCATAAGATCTACATGGTCTCCCATGGGAGGCAGAACGTTAATTGTAGGTGTTTAAATGCCAATTAATCCTTTTTAGTTCTTGCGTGTGGCAAATACACGGTATTCCACTCTTCTTTCGCGTTCATACTCTTTCTCTCTGGGATTTTTCTGATATGTATTGCTTCTGTTATTTGTCTCATCATTGAGTCTCGGTGAAAAGTTCTCACGACGTTCATTGTGAATTGCTGGATATGGCCATTGTGCTCTTTCAGACAATGACTCCATAAAGGCGAGTTCTGTTCTTTCTCGTGTAATAACTTCATGTGTTCTTTTCCTCTCGTGTAGGCGTTGCGGGCTGTTTCTCCACAGTATTTGCTGTTACAATTATTGCACTTTATTTCATACACAATGTTGTTCCTCGAGCAATCACCTTTCCCTTTTGATGTGCATACGAAACAGTCTTCACGTCTACAGTTTCTCTCTTTCATGGGGTTGGATCTTTGTAGAAGGGACGTGATCGAGACTCCATTCTTCTCAACCACCTTTATCCTAAGTGTCGATTTATTGATCTCTTGCTGTACCGTTTTCTTTAGCTCTCCATTGGGTGTGGCAGGGATGAACAGTACTGAATCGTAGTTTCCTTTCCCATACCACTCTTGTGCCTTTGATCTTTTCTTTCTTTCCCTTTCTCTCTTCTTCCATTCTCTTGGTCGGTGAAGGGGTCTCTCTCCATTCCTATCTTTCTCTAATAGGGTGTGGTACGCTGACAGGGCTGACTTGACGACTTGATGTCTGAAGGCTTTATCATATCCTGAATACTGCATCTTCAGTGTGGTGTTTGACGCATGCTCAGTTATTCTTTGCCACGGTAGGCTTGTGCTACAATTCAGGAATACTCTTAGTAGTTCTTGGGTCATGACGGCGCGTTTAATTGACCACGGAAGTGCAGAGTTGGCGGGTACGACTGATTTCGATGAGACCTCCTTCGCGTAGAACTCGTGCATGATCAGATGTCTTTGGTTGCTCATATCCTCTTCTAACCACACTTTCAGGTCTAGGATAGGCATCTTGCCGTCTTTGTGGTTTGAGGGAACGTCTATTTCCAGCTGGATCGACGGATGAATATCATTGGCGATTTGTTGCAGTGTTTCCATTGTGTGTTTGTCTTTCGGTTCTGTGTGGTTGTTATCATGATTCTGCATGGTTACAATACGTCCGTCGTTGTATGTGGTGTCTGCACTTAGGGATTTCACAACAATGTTAATGTCGTCTACGTACCGTTTGTACATAAACGTTTCTATGTGTAGTTGTTCAGTCTCTTGAGAAAGGTCTTGTCCCACCATTTCATGAAGACTTGGGCTAGTACGCCAGTTAATTTCATTCCAATTGGTCCTCCTTTTGCTTGTTTATAGATCTTGTTGTCAAACGTGTAAATGTGGTTTTTCATGACAAAGAGGAGGGCCACTTTGATGGCTTCTGTGAGTAATGTCACGCATTCTGATGCTGAGGGTGTTCTGCTCGTTGGATTCCACGGTGCAAAACGTTTCTCTGGTTTCTCTTCGCGTCCGTAGTGTGGGTTAGAAGAGGATATGAGCAACCAAAGACATCTGATCATGCACGAGTTCTACGCGAAGGAGGTCTCATCGAAATCAGTCGTACCCGCCAACTCTGCACTTCCGTGGTCAATTAAACGCGCCGTCATGACCCAAGGAACTACTAAGATTATTCCTGAATTGTAGCACAAGCCTACCGTGGCAAAGAATAACTGAGCATGCGTCAAACACCACCTGAAGATGCAGTATTCAGGATATGATAAAGCCTTCAGACATCAAGTCGTCAAGTCAGCCCTGTCAGCGTACCACACCCTATTAGAGAAAGATTTTAGGAATGGAGAGAGACCCCTTCACCTGACCAGAGAATGGAAGAAGAGAAAGGGAAAGAAAGAAAAGATCAAAGGCACAAGAGTGGTATGGGAAAGGAAACTACGATTCAGTACTGTTCATCCCTGCCACACCCAATGGAGAGCTAAAGAAAACGGTACAGCAAGAGATCAATAAATCGACACTTAGGATAAAGGTGGTTGAGAAGAATGGAGTCTCGATCACGTCCCTTCTACAAAGATCCAACCCCATGAAAGAGAGAAAC
>OX421447.1:9706223-9723723 GCA_949126865.1 Montipora capitata
CTTGAGAAAGGTCTTGTCCCACCATTTCATGAAGACTTGGGCTAGTACGCCAGTTAATTTCATTCCAATTGGTCCTCCTTTTGCTTGTTTATAGATCTTGTTGTCAAACGTGTAAATGTGGTTTTTCATGACAAAGAGGAGGGCCACTTTGATGGCTTCTGTGAGTAATGTCACGCATTCTGATGCTGAGGGTGTTCTGCTCGTTGGATTCCACGGTGCAAAACGTTTCTCTGGTTTCTCTTCGCGTCCGTAGTGTGGTTAGAAGAGGATATGAGCAACCAAAGACATCTGATCATGCACGAGTTCTACGCGAAGGAGGTCTCATCGAAATCAGTCGTACCCGCCAACTCTGCACTTCCGTGGTCAATTAAACGCGCCGTCATGACCCAAGAACTACTAAGAGTATTCCTGAATTGTAGCACAAGCCTACCGTGGCAAAGAATAACTGAGCATGCGTCAAACACCACACTGAAGATGCAGTATTCAGGATATGATAAAGCCTTCAGACATCAAGTCGTCAAGTCAGCCCTGTCAGCGTACCACACCCTATTAGAGAAAGATAGGAATGGAGAGAGACCCCTTCACCGACCAAGAGAATGGAAGAAGAGAGAAAGGGAAAGAAAGAAAAGATCAAAGGCACAAGAGTGGTATGGGAAAGGAAACTACGATTCAGTACTGTTCATCCCTGCCACACCCAATGGAGAGCTAAAGAAAACGGTACAGCAAGAGATCAATAAATCGACACTTAGGATAAAGGTGGTTGAGAAGAATGGAGTCTCGATCACGTCCCTTCTACAAAGATCCAACCCCATGAAAGAGAGAAACTGTAGACGTGAAGACTGTTTCGTATGCACATCAAAAGGGAAAGGTGATTGCTCGAGGAACAACATTGTGTATGAAATAAAGTGCAATAATTGTAACAGCAAATACTGTGGAGAAACAGCCCGCAACGCCTACACGAGAGGAAAAGAACACATGAAGTTATTACACGAGAAAGAACAGAACTCGCCTTTATGGAGTCATTGTCTGAAAGAGCACAATGGCCATATCCAGCAATTCACAATGAACGTCGTGAGAACTTTTCACCGAGACTCAATGATGAGACAAATAACAGAAGCAATACATATCAGAAAAATCCCAGAGAGAAAGAGTATGAACGCGAAAGAAGAGTGGAATACCGTGTATTTGCCACACGCAAGAACTAAAAAGGATTAATTGGCATTTAAACACCTACAATTAACGTTCTGCCTCCCATGGGAGACCATGTAGATCTTATGCAAATATAAGTACAAGTCCAGAAACCTAAACAATATTAAGAACTGAAGAGGCCGGGAAGGCGAAACGTTTTCAAGTTTAGAATTTAACTAGTTAGTAACACGCTCGATACGTGGCAAAGGTTTTACAATACAACAGTATACAGTGTACAACATAGAATAATGTCGATATCTAACTTTGCCTATGCAAGAATCAAAGATCTAACTAAGAAGGAAGCACAGGAAACGTGAATGAAGCTGCTTTCACATTGATTATTTACCTCGTAATGCGTAATATGTTTTACGAGCCCTGGCTTCCTTTTAAGTTTTAGTATCTCAGTCTTAGAAGCGTAAACTTAGGACTATGAAGAAGATTTCATGTGTGCATGATCTTCAGAAAAATGAAGAAAAAGACATCAGTGAAAAAAATGGCGACTAAAAGTTAAGATCTGGCGACCAAAATTTTTGGATCAGTCGCCAATTGGCACCTTACTAAAAATGTTAATTTCGAGCCCTGAAATGTGTTAGCATGTTCCGAGGGGGCGGGAATTTGAACAATGCAATATTCAAAAGCTCAAATGCCCCGGCTTTGCCCGGTGGGGTGGGGTGGGGATGTTGAAGTTTCTAGTTGATCAGCACATTACACTGTGAAAAGCAGGCTTTTTCCTGTATGTAAAACTGCTGGACAATCTTCTCCCCTTAGCAGACTTATCACAGCAGTTTCCTTTTCTGGCTTCAAAATATCTGCCGTTCTTCTCGGATCTAGAAATGACGACACTCTACTTATCACTCCCTTCACATCCCCATGAGTTTCTGTGGTAATATCTCTTGCATGACCAACTCTGACCATCAAAATTAATGATACCTTATTGTTTTTTTGACACCTACTCAACCAATTAAAAACGCTGTCTGCTGCTGGACAGGATTTGACTTTTTGTCCTGAGAAATCATGGGTAGGCGGTGTTTTCGCCCCTAGTCCCAGATCTTCCGATTTCCACCCGTCCAATATGGCAACCAAAATACAAATTGCTGCCTGCAAGCAGGCTAAGTTGTTCATTAATTAGTTTATTGTTCAGAATGTTAAAGTAAAAATGCTGCACCCATTGCACAGCAAAAAGTCTTGCAAAAATTGCCATAGAGAATGAGAATTTGCCAACCGGACCTGTCAATTAGACTCGTGGTGGCGACTTAGTTCTGGAGACAGACATTAACTTTGGTGGAGACTTTACCACTGGCAAGTCTTCCTGGTGATGAGGTGACCATAATTCAAAGTGAAGGGTATTTACCAGCCCCTTCACTGAACATTATTGAAAGGATAAGTAACTACACGACCCGTCGAATCATATTCCACCTCCAGACTCCATTCCAAGGATGGGATTTCACATCAACCTCCTTTGTGCATGTGGCATTAAAAAAACCGTTGAGAAGAGCGAAAGGAACTCATGCTAATTCTATTGACCGCCGTTTTGTGGGATCTTTGAGGGATGAGAAGTAATCACCACTAAAATCAGTAAAAGTTGTTGGGCATATTGCTTTGCATTCTTTCGTAAGGGTAGAAGCAAGCTTTGTGAGGTTTCCAGGACAGAAAAGCAAGGGCCTTCATCTGCATTAAATAGAATTCTTCGCTGTACGTAACACAGAAAAGACACTCATCAGTCGTGTTAGCGTGTCGTGTCTTAGAATAAAACAGCTTCTTTTTCAAGAACACTCACCTTCAACCACGTCTCCAATACCATTGAAATGCTCCTTAAGGCTCTCGTTATTTGTCGAATAACTCAAAGAACCCACGTAGATCTTACAGTCATCACTCATTATTGCTTTAGTTGAGAGGAAAACTAACCGTCGGTCGCTCGAAAAGACCTCGTGTTTTTTCCTTTACAGCGAAATACCAGTTAAACCAGTTTTGAATTGTAGATAGCGTTACAGGGCGTGACCATTTCTAAACCGGTTTGACAGGAAACGCATTATTTTTCAACCAATCACAAGTGTGCATGCAATGAGCATGCACGCGATTTCTTGTCAAAGAAGAGACGTATCAGCATAAGTAATCTTTTGTGGAATTCTCTTCTCCCACACTAAAAATGACTGGCGGGTTTACGGGACGGAAACTTTTTGTTGGAGGTCTTCCCCCTAAGGTGGACGAAAAAGCCTTGCGAGATGTGTTTTCCCGTTTCTGGCATATTGAAGAAGGTTTGTATCCAAGTGTACGTGTGGTCTCGACGAACCATGCACATGCCGCTTTTTGCTAACGAGAAAAGGATTCTTGTGCTTTGGGTTTCATCTGTGTATGATATGGAATGCAACTTACAAGGAGTCCGTAAAAATTAATGGCGAAGTAAAAAAAATTACGCGATGAACTTGATTAGGAGAGGATTCTTGATCACACCGATCCTCGCCCTTGTCATATATCCACGCTTTCCTTAGCTAACGCACGCAATGATGGCCATGGTGCAACATATTTACTTACAAACAGAATCAAGATTTGTATCGAATGGGAAAAAGCACTGAGCAATTCCTCAATCCAGAACCGTGTATGAATGCGTCTATTTTGGGTTTCATTCAATGGCTGATGGCCTTTGTAGATTAACTATAGAAATGGGAGCTAAATTAAGAGGCTCTGGGTCTGCTTACAAAAATGGCCTTCCTCTTTTGGAATAATATTGTTGGTACGAAATTTCTGTCTGACTACACTCCTGGTAAATTAAATTACGCGTGTTTGGAGGAGCGAGGTTATGAGGAAACTGTTTATCTGCATAGAGTAAAGCTCTGAAATTGACCATCATGATCTGCTGGGTTAATTTAACTGACCAATTGGTGCACAAATAAGTATTAATGCACCTATCAATGTTAAGCCCCAGGGTTGGGGGGGGGGGAACTACCTATGGAAAATTGACTCAGAGAGCCTTCCCCTGGTTAGGAATTATGACACACATGCATTTTCCCATGGTCAGGAATTTGACATGTCCGCCATCTTGGAACACCGAGAGAACCTGGATGTGAGTTATCCCCAATCTTGGTTTTCCCGATTTTTCTGGACACCATGGGTGAAAGAAAGGTTTGCGAATCTTCAGGGACGGATCCATACCAGTTTCCACCATTTTACGGAAGTCAGTCAGAAGCTTGGGGACTTTGGAGAGTTATAATATAACATACCCAGGGGAGCATGCCCCTGGACCCCCCTAGAATTGTTTTCGTTGTTTTGCTGGGGTTTTAGCAAGTACCAGAATGTATCTTTCCACTTTTTTTGCAATTGCTTTTTGTATATTTCAACATATTCATGAATTTTCCACTCTATTATTGTGTATGCTTGATTGATTTGAAACCCGGTTAAAACAATTATTGTTCATGTTGTTTTGCTACATGTTAGTTTCTTGTTCAGTAATGTGATGTTCCGAAGGTGCCGTAGGGTGGAGGAATTTGGCAGTCTGTAGGTGCCCAAGGGTTGGAAATTTGACACTAGCTTCCATGAAAATGTCAAATTTCCGTGGGCCAGCCCTCCCCCCACCCTGGGACTTAACATTGATAGGTTCATAAGAAGGGTGAGTTGTGAAGGTGCAGGTCACATACCAGGTTACTGGGTGAAGAGTCAAAGAGACTACATTGGTGGTCTTAAACTAATTTTACGTGTAGAAACAGCCTTTGTGTGTCCCAAATGATAGTGGCAGATTTCTGTTGCCAATGAATGGCAGAGACATAGTGCAGATATGTATCCAGGTTTTCAAATTTGGGGGTCCTCTGGACCCCTTTTTGACAAATTTAGGGGTCCATTGCAAAATTTTGGGGATCTAGCTAATTAATATTCAAGAATTAATATTCGATCTATTGCCTCTTAATTGTTGCTGTAGTACCCTTTCAGATTTCTTGATTGCACAAAAATAAAGTCTTATCCCTCCCCATGAATATGAACTTAAAATGATCAATTTCTTTGAAACTGTTATGCCCATTGATTCATCGATAAAAATGTACATTGTACATGTGAGCTCCATCTATCTCATCTGAAAACGTCTCGAGGAATCTGTATTCTGTAGGAACTGTTGGCTCCAGTTGATAAATGATCTAGATCTCCACAGCAAAAAAAAGAGAACTGAATCTCAATTTTCCGTAAACGAGCATCATTTATTTTAACAGCACTTGAGGTGTAATTTAGGAACAAAAGAGTAAACAAATATAAGTATCGATACACACTTCATCGTCGGCCTGTGTAGCCGTGACTTTGCCATGGCCAATGTTAAGAATCAAGCGATTTAACCCTTTCTCTCCTGTGGGGTTCCCCATTGACGAGTAAAATCTACGTGTCACTCTTGGGAGTGAAAGGGTTAATGGGGACATAGTTTTTGAGTGAATCTACAATAGCTGTTGTTAACACTTTCACTCCTGTGGGGTTCCCCATTGACGAATAAAATCGTCTGGCGTTAGAGTATAATCTATGTGTCACTCTTGGGAGTGAAAGGGTTAAAATTGATACATTCAGGTTTCATGTTCAACACATTAATTTTAACACTAACTCCGAAAAAGTTGCATAATTTGCAAAACAGACTAGGTACGTGCAAAACAAGAACCGAGACTATGACACGTGTGCACCTGGAATTAATTAATATCAACAGGGTCGCACAAAACAAAAATTTAACATACTCGGGTGTTGGATTCTCTGTCATTTCGCTCACGATAACCAAACTAATGCTTGAAATTCGCTTGGAAAGCATGCAACAAACTGAATTTCGACTGAAATGTTTTATTATCACTGGCAGCAGATGGAAAATGTCGCCGATTGTCTCGCCTAAAAAACAGCTCAGATCATGTCACGCAACATGTGGAAATTCAAAACTTAACTCCTCAAGCTGGACATAATGGTTGACAAAATGAAATCATTCGACTACAACTGCAACTGAATTGACTGTGGTGTATTTTTTTTTTCAGCGATAATTGTTACAGACCGAGAGACCCACAAGAGTCGTGGTTTTGGTTATGTGACTTTTACGAATGAAGAGGATGCTAAAGAGGCAATGTCATCCATGGCAGGTGAACGTGGGAAGGTACTGCATCTTTTGTGTTTTGTATCCAAATTACACCATTATTCCTAAAAAAAAGATCATTTTATTTTTTACTGTGCTTTTCGATTGACCAATATGCAGATATTTTACTGTTCAGTAAAATGTAATGTGATACTCTCGCAAGCTGCAAATCTTTGTCTCAGGGTTTTTAGGGCCAGTTGAAGTTTGCTCTAAGAACTTAACCACTGCTGTCATTTTAGCAATTCAGGTGCTGGTAGCATTTTCATTTTTTATTTCAAGCAAAGCTGCCTAATAATATCAAAGTGTTGAGATTCAAAGTAACGAGGCCTTCAACTACTGTAAAACATAGGGAGCCAATGGTTAACTTGTGGATAGGTGTCAATTTGATCATAGCCCTGCAAAGCTGATGATGCTGTTTTCAATAGTGGAGATTAAGGATGTGGGTCGTGTATCAAACTGAATTATTTAATACTATATCTAAGTAAATTAATGTGTATAAATTAAAGTGCAGTTAGAGTTTTTCTCCAGTCTTGTTTTTGTCCTATAGTTTATGCTTTTGTTATACTGTAGATTCATTGTAGTATCCTTCGTGCAATAACAGTAGACTCGCAGTCTTCTATTTCACAAAATTTGTCATTTTGGCATGTGATATTCTTATCAACAAAATTAAAAATTTTATCATTGGAGCTTTTTTCATACTGGCGTGCATCCTTAAAACAGAGTTACAATGCATGAATGTGAGGAGATCCACTTTGCCGGAATTTAACTCAATTTAAAAATAGACCACTTTTGATATATTAAAACTCAGTCCTAAACAAAAGGCATTGAGGCTTTGGGGAATAAACTCGTACAAATCCTTGTATTTATTCCTCAGAGCCCAGATGATGCCTTTTGTTTGGGACTGAATTTTAATTCATCGAAATTGGTCTGTTAAAAAAGTTTACCATTTCCTCTATAGGCATTGCATCACTCTTCAAAATATTATCGTGAACAAACAAAAATAGACCATCTCCTGGTGCAACACTTAAACTGTAAAATATCATCACCACGTTCAGTCATATCAGGTTCTGGTAATAAGGTGGCCATTTCACCAATGGTCCTTCCTCTATTTCACACCATTTCATCCACATCATTATCATTTGTTTCGTTGTTTTTAGTACTGGCACTTACTGTCTGTTCTTTATTCACAACAAGCAGCTTGTTTGAAATTTCTCTGGCAGGTTTGCAGTCCTTGAAGAATTCTGACCATTCTCCATTTTGATTCATTGTGTACAAAATAGTGATCCAATTTTGTTGAATTTCAATGCATTTATTTTGGAATAATAATTATTCACTTCTTTTGATTAGATAATTGATGGAAAGCAGCTCTAAAAAAACTAACCTGCAATCAGGCCTATTTTTAGCTTTGCCCATATGTTCTCTTATGTTGTTGCTCGCCAAAAATTGGGCCTGACCAAAAGTCTCAAGAATTCCAGATGGTCGGCCAAATTTGACCAAACTCGTGATCTGATTGGCTGTTAAAACGCCGGAAGTGAAAATGCCATCGTGATTGCACGGAGCTCTCCCAAAGTCCTGGATGAGACAAAGGACATATATATCAACAGGAGGAGATGCTGATAAAATCGCAAGTTACGCAAATGCATGTTTTGAATAACTGTATCAATAAGGGTTAATGGGTTTATGGTGAAAGGACGTTTAGTGCAGCAGTCCCTAGACTCTGGAACTCTTTGCCACTAAATATTCAGAACTGCCCCTCAGTTAACTCTTTTAAAGCTTCTCTTAAAACTTATCTTTTACGTGATTATTTTGATTTGTAGTACCTTTTTTGATGATAAAAATTACGGGCAGAAACATACTTATTAAAGACAACGTTTTGGTGTCCTCATGACACCATCATCAGGTCAAATATAGTATTTTACAGATAACTCAATATTAATGTTCAAGATTAAGTTCAAAGTCCCTAGAGGCTAGGTGAAAAGTTTTGCCTTTATCGAGTCACTTTGGATATTCAGACACAGTTTGTGCTCGCGAATAAGGAACATTTCATACACAAGACAATCAAATTTGCATGAGGATTTCTTAAGAATACGAAACATGTCAGATGTTATTGTTCTTGATCTTATTGAACTTAATCTTGAACATTAATATTAGAGTTATCTGTAAAATATTATATTTGACCTGATGATGGTGTCATGAGGACACCGAAACGTTGTCTTTAATAAGTATGTTTCTGCCCGTAATTTTTATCATCAAATCCATTACATTATCAATACCTTTTTTATTTGTTTATTTATTTTTTTAACATTTAAATGAGTATCATTATTTTTTTTTACTTCTGTAAAGCATTGAAACTTGTAAAATGCTAGACAAATTCTTCTTCTTCTTCTTCTTCTTGTTATTATTATTATTATTATTATTATTATTATTATTATTATTTATATCATTATTTAAAAATCAAGCTTTCACCGATCAATGGCATTGTCAGGAATGATGGTCTATTGATCATCAGGGATGATGGCTGTTGATCAACATCAGCTCGAATTTTTAACTCTTATTTTCTTACAGTACTTGAAGGCCTCATTTGAACTTCAACAGTGTTATCGAAAATGCTACTGAAGGACAACACAAGCATTAAAGTAGCCTTAGATTAGCAGTAACATCGTTCTGCATCATCTGCGTGTAACCTGGAAAGCATGTGACATTAAACTTGTAACTACATCCATTTCTGTTATATATTTCCAACATTCTCTTCTTGCACTTCTGTTCACTTATTAGAAATTCTTCAATCATGAGATGACACTGGAGTATGCCAAGGACAAAGATTCCACTGCCCCAAGGGGTGGAGGCAGAGGAGGGAGGGGTGGTTTCCGAGGAGGCTTCTCAGATAGAGGTCGTGGTCCACCTTCTCGCGGACCACCATTCAGGGGACCACCCCCTGGACCTCAGCGTGGTCCTCCAAGCAGGTAAGTTAAGTCATGAATCTGACAATTTTTATGAAAAAATCTATTTGAAGAAAATGTTCCAGGCAAGTTAAAGGGTTGGTACAGGAGTCCATGACTACAATCTTCGACATTTCAAATGGAAAATGAAGACCACACCTCCCCTCAATTTGTGCTTCAACTTGTGCGCATAGTCATCATTGATTTTTATTTTGTCCACGATGGTAGGAACAACTCCCATACAATATACCTATGTCGTGACATATTTACCCTATAAAAACAAGATGCAACAACTGTTTATACTGAACATTCCCTGCCGATTGAAATAGCTCTTGGTAATTTGCAGACCACGAGATGGACCCCCTTCCTACCGCGGCAGGGAAGCAATGCCTCCTCCAAATCGAGGTCCACCTCGAGGTCCACCTGGAGAACCACGAAGAGGGCCGCCGCCAACTGACAACAGGTTAGTTTCTATTCTTGAAAGCTTATATCAGTGTTTGTTGCTGTTCAGAAAGAAATAAATCCGGAAAAAAATAGGGGATCTAGCATTGACTCTTTTCTACCATTATAAGTTTTTCTTTGAGTCAAATTTTTCAATTGTTTAATAATTTTGTTAACTTTCTTACTTTCTTCCCTATCTGATGTTATTTTTTAAGGTGTGGGTGCCAGGGACCTTTGAAGTGTATTGAAAAGAAGGGATTTTAAAAATAATTATTATTCATTGTTTTCCTGAGGCGAAACTGTTTTATAAAAATTTAAAACAAATTTGGTTACAAACTTTATTTATTCGAGCATAACATCAGTGGAGTGGTTCGTACAGGTCATGGAAAACCTGGAAAGTCATGGAATTTAAGAATTTCATTTTCCAGGCCTGGAAAGTCATGGAATTTTATGGTTGGTCATGGAAAGTCATGGAAAATTATAATTGTGTATTGTAGATTAATCATTGCAGTGTCAAAGCAAGAAAAAAAAAATGTATGAAAGATGAGTTTCTCTGCGGTCCAGTGCAGCTATGCAGCTTGAAATCCCACTAGTATCACAGATCTATTAAGATCAAGCTGCTAGGAGCTTTAATATTTTACCGGAATGTGTAGGGAACTGTATTGACTTTACTCAGCTCTCTAAGATGACTTTTAAGCATTTAATGAAAAAGATCAAAGATAACCTTTCAGCTTAATAACTCACAGAAAAACTGTCCCCATTAATTAACCCATTGGTATCCAAACCGGCCGAAACCGGCCAGACTTAGTATTTTACTCTGTCTAACGCCAGACAATTTTACTCGTCAATGAGGAACCCCTGGGAGTCAATGGGTTAAGGTAGTTTTTACTTCACATTGTAAACAGGCATACTTATTTTACCTCTTTTTGCATTTTTAACTTTATTTTGTATTTTTAAATATTATTTTTAAGCAGATGAAGAGCCACCTAGTGGAAATGCTGAATAAAGCCATTGCTATTATTATAATGTTGTTTTGTGACAGCGAAGCAAGGAAGGTCATGGAATTTGAAGTGCTTGAAAGAGTACGAACCCTGGACATTCTCTTGATCACCTGCTAAATACCAATGACATATTGTTGGTTCATTAATTTTCTTAGGTATGATGACAGCCACTATGGTCCACCCCCTGAACGTTGGTATCCATCGAGGGACTATGACCGTGGCGGTTACAGTGAACGGGAACGGGAAAGACCACCAAGTTATAGCAATGATCATTACAGCAGCAGGTACCGTTTTGTATATGTACTTAAAATGGAGGCGGATCAAATATCTGTAGGCTGTGGGTTTGATGCCCAGACTCAACATCATATATGTTCATTAATTGAGTTGTTGGTCCTCCACTCTGCTCTGAGAAGTTAATTTTCTCCAGGTACTCCAGGGATGTCGCTAAGCACCGGCTGCTGGCAAAAATTGCCGCTTTAGAAGGGGGTCATCGCTGGCTGAATTTTGTCTGTCTATTGAAGTGACTGACAAGATTGCAAATTATTCATTGCATTGTCTACATTTTACATTTGATATATGTTGACAAAGAAATTGAGTATCTGTTAATTATACGGAATTATTACTAGAACTTGTCAATACTGGAAATTAAATTGCGAATGAAATGAAAAAGCATTGTTTTAAGTACTGTAGTGTGTCTTCTTTTTACCGGTATTCACCATCTTGAAGAATTCCGCGTGTTGTGAGACACTGGGAACAATCTTGTTACCAAGTCCCTTTGATGCTCAGAGCATAAACTTACCGCCTCCAAACAACCTTCAACTGGATGAAATTATTCTTAGCTACATCCCTTGTTCTCCGGTTTTCCCCTCTTGATGTGTCTCCAGTTAGTGACCCAGCACTAGAGAGGAAGGTCGTGTTCTCTTGGTGTCAACCGTTTTAGGTTGGTTTAGTTTTGGCCTGCTCTATTGGAAAAAAAGGTTTGGTTTGTCTCAACTGTCTCAACCGGCATCAAACTAGGTTATCTTTTGTGTTTTTTTAAAAACGTTTCATGTACATGAGAATGCAACTTGAATTGGAGATGAGATTGTACAGAGGTTTTGCAGATCTTGGTTTGATAACAGTGTGGCACTAATATTGCAGAGAACATTGCAAACAATCAAAGACATTGAAATGCACATGACATACTTTAGCCGTTTCTCATGGGAAAAGAATTGATAATTTTTGCTCCATGCTAGGATTTGCGTGTCATCTCTCTCTCTCTCTCTCTCTCTCTCTCTCTCTCTCTCTCTCTCTCTTTCTTTTCTCTTCTATTTCCCACCTATCATTCCCTTCAAAGTGCCACATGGAGCTACAGTACTAAAAGACCCATTGGAAATTATTTGACACTGCCCCTAACATTTTGCATTTGGTTTTAGGTATCCTCCCCAGGAGCGTAGTGCAAGCAGTGGAGGTAGTGGCTATTCAGGTAGTGACCGAGGGTACGGCCCACCCATGGACCGAGGCTATGCATCCTCTGATCGCTATGGTGGTGCTGACAGAAGTTATTCATCTGACCGTGGATATGGGGACAGGTACTACACTTAGTTGTTTCCTTGGTCTTAGCTTTCGTGTCAGTAGTGTGTGTAAACATTATATTATTTGGTGCAACTGGCAGATAATGTTATCCAGGGCACCTGGGCCCAGTTGTTCAAAGCATGGATAGCACTAACCGCCGGATAAATCACCATCCAGTGGATAAGTCATAGCAAAACCGATTGCGCTATCCAGTGGACAGGGATTTATCCGGTAGACAGTGTTATCCACCTTTTGAACAACTGGGGCCAGGGGCGTTTCTCAAAAGTACCGAGAACTTTTTGGACCGGAAAAGCCAGTCGTCAAACTGCAATCTGCTTCTTTTGAAGAGCTGATCCTTTAACATGCTTTTTTGAAACGAAAAAAAACCAAAAAAAAAATAATAACTAAGAGGATTGCGAAGTTTGATGGCTTGGAACCTCGGCGTTGGGAAGCTATAAAGGAAATTGTGGCAGCCGAAATAGGCCCGAAAACTTTCGGGACTTTTGAGAAACAGGCCGCAGATGTCGATTTCACCCGTACCCTAACAGGTGAATCCTTGGGCCCTCAGCCTGATTACTTTATGTGCCATCGTGATTATTTAACAATTATTGTTCTTTGAAATCGAGGCGAATAGTGGCAGAATATTTACCGAGCCGCTTCTCGGTAACTATTCTGCCACTGTTCACCGAGGTTTCAGTTGGTAAAGGATCCACATGAAATGGCGGCACTAATTGAGGTTGGCGTTGGGTTGTTGTCAAATTACCTGCCTTGTTGCCTGCAGCCATGTGGAACTTTCTTAAGCATTTTTTAAAATCCTCGATTTTAGTAGCATATTTGTTTGCTTAGCAACCGGCCCTACAAAATACAATCACTCCGAGTGAAACAAATTTTTGGTGTGAAGGTTGGGTGTTTCAGCAACAATTATCTGGAAAAACAAAGTGAAACACTGGTTGGCAAAAGTATGAACTCTTCTCTTACCTTCGAAAACTTTCAGGCCAAATTTTGTGGCCCTCTTTGTATTCTTTAGCACAGCATCATCTTGTATTCTCAATATTTCCGATTCAGATTCTGGCGAGTTTACGCCGGCCGTTTTGTTTTGTTTGGATCACGCATTATTCACTCCTACGGAGTGAATAATGCTCAATTACCCTGAAATAAACAACCAATCAGATTGCTTAAAGCTCCAAGATCACTGAGTGAGTATATACTAATGCTTGTTAGAGCCAGATACAATAAGTAGACATTTCAATTACAATTCTTTTGCATTTTTGTCCCTCCTTCTAGCAGGTACGGAGGTGCATCAGCAGGGGGAGGCAGTACTGCTGATGATCGGTATGCTCAGGACCGAGGAAGCTATGGTAGTGAGCGCCAAGAGCGCGGAGGATACGATTCTGGTAGCAGCAGTGGTTATGGCACCAGTGATCGAGGCTATGGGGCACCCGAGCGAGGCTATGGACCCCCGCCTGATCGAGGCTATGGGCCCCCACCGGAGCGTTCGAGGGCTGCTGGATATGGACCCCCCTCCGATAGGACATACTCAACGGGGTCTTACTCTTCTGGAGGTTTGTTGAACAATTTACACTCCTGTATTTAGTTCGTTCCACTCTACGAGTGGACTATAAACCCGCCCTGTTTTGGTTGTTTCCCCCGGTAGCTAGTATAGAGTCGGATATTGTCTTCGCTTTTGGAAGACGACATTCCATTCAGATACTCTTCGTGAGCAAGTGAAGAACTTTGTAACTTTCGGCCGATTCTGTACTTTGTACGTCGATACTCGTCACACGACAGTGATCTCTTAAGAATGCTTCAACGGCCATTACGTCGGCTCTCGAGATAGCTTCGGAGAATATAGGTTTCATAACGAGATCATTACTATCATAAACTACGTGAGCCAACAAGCACGTGCAATCCCGGCGATGTCCTCCCTTCTCGTGTGATCCTACGTGTTTGCGTGTTGAACGGTGTCCTTAAGAACTGAAGCGCTGAAAATCGCTTTGTTTTGATCTACCTGCATTCGAAAATTGAGTGACCCCTAATAGCAATGGTACTATTGACCGAAATGGTGTTTTCGAATGGTACTTTTCGGGGGAAACTCGCTACACCGTTCACTGGTGACCGCCTTCGTGTACGAAGCCAGTGAATATTAGTACACATATATTTATATTGACAGATCGACCATAAGGACTTGTTACACTTCAGGACAAAAAAAACGATTTTGGGTGATTACAACGGCTTGAAACCAGATTAAACCGGTTTGAAAAGTACGAGTAGGCACCGCTTCCTTTTCGCGCCTTTTTGGATATTGAACGCGGTCTTCAGCCACTGGCGACGGTCGGTAAACAGCGTGGGGTCCGGTCCTTTAGTGACAATTGCCAGTGGCTGCGTCTTTAACCATAAACGGTTCATGATAGTGAAACACAAATGGTCCTTTGTCGAGTTACTTGGGGCGAAGAAAATTCAGTCATTGATCCCGCAAAGCATCTGTGCTGATCCATTTTAAAGAATTCTATATCGCAATTCGACACCGTATCGACCCATCTTTCGATTTGAAATCATCCCCGCGTTCATTTCATTTGTTGTGTTTTGTTGTCTAACGTTTGCTGCATTTCATTTCAAGGCCGTGATTGGTGAATCCGTTGCTGTATACTATCCGTGTTCCAGTCAGGATCAGTTCGCTGCTGTTTGTACTCAAGTTGTCTTATTCCTTGATTTCTGATTTTACCAAGTGTTTGCTGTAACGCCGTGCATGTTAATATTCGTGAACTCGTCGAATCTCGTCTTGAACGCAAGAGAACTGCAAAAAATCGAGTTGGCTGATCCTTCACTTAAATCACCGATTTAAATCACTGATGAACGTTCATTATGGACAGTCCTCAATCTTGTTCCTTTGACTTTGTTTTAGTACATCGTGAAGCCTTGCATTCAACAGGAAAATTGCTAAAATTTCCACCTTTGCATAGGCGACGTTTTTAATGATTTTTTTAAAACTTCGTATTAACGGTCTTTTGCATTATTCTTTTTGGACGTTGCGAAACATTTTATTACTTTCAAATAAAGGCATGTTGGCGTATTGAAAGCTCGAATTGCGATGATTTCATTGTCTAGCAAACACAATTCACCGAATTTCAAGATTCATCTGTTCCGTACGTTTATAACCTTAGCTACGGATAAACTATAAGCGTTTCTCACGTAGGGGTGGAGCAGCGTTAATTACGATTCTTTTGCCTTTGGCAATCGATTAAGATACCGATGACTTTTCCCAATCGACACTTGCAGAATGACTTCCATGCTGCGACTTTTCAATACTGGACGTCACATGACCAGAGATGGAGCCCAGAGCTCTGTGTGTTGGGTTGTCCACATTATGCTCACAATTTTCACTATTATACTAATTCTTTATGCTCAAAAAATGTTACTATTATGCTCAAAAAGTCCCACTATTATGCTCAAAAAAATTCCCCCGGATCACTCATTTTACATAAAAATATAAGTCCCAGACTCCCATTCGCCCCACGTGGCCACGTCCGTTTCCTGTGGTGAAGTCTGGGGCAGGCGATTGTCACGTATATTTCTCCACAGCAAATCGGGAATCCCAATGTCGAGATTGTACTTAATTCCGATGTATTTGTTTATTTATTTTCTTACTATTATCCTGGCGTAATTCTCGATGCTCATGCCTCACTATTATGCTCGAAATTATGCCGGCATAATGTGGACAACCCTATCTGTGTGAAGCCCGTAATTGTCATTCTGGGGTTGACTGTGGCAAAAACCTTTTCGTAGGCCATGGGAGCTAAATCAGTTGGTGTTGCGTATCGGTATGAAGGAAGCAGGGAAACTTGGTTGTAGCAAACAAGTTAAGCTGGCTTACTACAGTTTTCGAAGATCAAGATAAGATTTTTGTGAAATCTTTGAAATTAAAGCAACAAGAAGTCTCTTTTGAAGTGGTCACTGAAATTGATGTGAAATGTAATTTTACCCAACAAATAAATGCAAATCAGGGGAAAATGCTAATTGTAGCGACCGAGCTCCTGTAGGAGGGACTGGAAGCATTTTCCCCTGATTTGCATTTATTTGCTAGGTAAAATTATATTTTGAATCAATGACAGTGACAACACTTTAGAAGAGACATTCCGTTGCTTTAATTTCAGATTTGAAAATCATGATCTTTTTCTAAGGAAAACTGTAGTAAGCCCCTTAATAAAAGGAAATTAAGCACGGGGGAATTTTAAAGAATGAGGTTTTAATGAAAGCGAAGAAAACGCTCGGACAAAAGGCTTCCTTCAATGGAAGGTTTACTTTTGTAACCTAGTTTGATGCAACATGTCGGCGGTCTTGTAAACTGCAAGTTTTAAACTTATCGATCGCGATGGACTTTCGTTTCTCGTCCATCATTCTTTTCGAACATTGCGACAAATCGATTTAAGATTACGTTTTGGACCACCCTCGTTATCCTTCGTTTTCATTGGCTTGATCACAATTCAAGTCGATCAGGTTTCGCGCCAACGAAAATTGTATTTCGATCTTGCAAACCGTTTCGCTATCCGAGGTAACAGCTTTGGCTCTCATAACCGGAGTCGCTTGTTGTTCATCCGTAGCTAAGTGTGTCATTTCAAAGTATTCGACGATAACTTCACAATTGGAGTTGATTCTGGACCAACGGACGAAAATGGGCGATTTTGTCTTGAACAATCCACTCCTAATCCGGAATCCGCGATGCTCCATCCATGGACACGCAGTCGTTCACTTGTGACATTTGAAGAGTAACAGAGGACATACCTTAGCAAGCACGTAGCTTGATATGATGAATAGGTGCGGTTACACACAGCATGGTAAAAGCCATCTCCCATGGTAAATTATCCCGCGGTGCTTCGCACTTTGGTTTGAGTATACCGTGTTAACCAGCGGTCACATGTTACGAGGATTACCGGGGTAAAAAGAAATCTCACGCAATTCATTGGCGGGAAATTTAATCACAACTTCATCAGCAAGGGTGATTAGCTCTTGTACCTCGAGCATCTAAAAACACCCTTCCAACTTACCACGTGAAATGTCATGGGCGCCTTGTTTTATCTTTTATGTATCCATGGAAATTTACCACGGGAAATTTACCTTGGGAAATGGCGGTCATACGCACTAAATGCAGTTTCCCGTGGTAAAAGGGTCATTTACCGCGGTGAAAGTGCCCGTGTAACCGCACCTAATATTACCCTACTATGGCAGTGGTGGAATAAGAGCTAAAGTGCTTTAAGTTGTGGGACAATTTTAGGCAAACCAAATATTACATTTTTTGGCCGGCC
>OX421447.1:9728723-9731223 GCA_949126865.1 Montipora capitata
TTCAGGAAGTAAAGCTTGCTTTTATGCAAATATTGTCTTTTCTTGTGATTGAAAAAGTAGAACCGCGGATAACGTGAGTGAATAGACTCACTCTGGAAAAATACTATTCCAAGGGCACACATTGCACTGTCCTTTTTTGACGTTATAAGAAAATACAGAAACGAGCGCGACACCAAAACGACATTCGAAACAGTCTGGCTTCTGATGAAGTTCTATCCATGGAACTGGAGGGTTGTTCAATGTGCACAAACTGAGTCGGGTGGACTAATACACATTTTTGCAGTTATGTGCTTAGTTACCTGGCCTTTAAATGAAGGCGAGTTAAAGGTCAATTTATTTCACACGATTTGCATTGTAAGTTCGCAGTTGGCTCAGTTGGTCGTGAGTTGGATTCCGGCAGGACGAAAACTCAAGGGCTTAAAACAACCGAGGAGAAAGTGTTGCCCTTGTAATTTCATCCGCAAATGGGTAGACTTTCAAGTCTTTTCGGATAAGGACTATAAACCGTAGGCCCCGTCTCACAAATATCTTTCATGTTCATTAGTTCCCTGTGGGACGTTATAGAACTCGCACAGTATTCGAGAAGAGTAGGGAATGAACAAATAACAAACAAGAAAACAAACAAAGGCTTGAGGTTTGTTATGATACAGACCTCCCTGCTTTCATGATGTTGTTCTGATGCTAATTAGCTGAAATTTACATAGGAAATTCAAAGGCAGTGAGGATCGATTCAAGCAAAACAAGGTCAACTGTAGCCTCGCTTATATATTCATAGGCCGGGTAACTAAGCACTCAACTGTAAAATGGTCTATTGGTTAAGACAACTCCACAAGTGAAAATCAAATTGAAACACTGTTGAAAAACCAAGTAAACCAACGAAGTCTTTCTCTGGGTTGCTGACTATTAACATGGGAAACCCGAGAATTCATGTCGAAATGATCTTATGTGGAAAAGACTCGTTTAACTTCATATGCACCTTATTCCAAAATTGCCGCCGTTTAGTATTCTTTTGTCTGTATGCAAATTAGCCCTTCTTGCCTGGTTCAAGGTTAAATATTCTTTTCAATTTTAAGTTGAAGAACGAGGCAACAAGGGCTATTTCCAAGCAAACAAAAAATACTCAAATGGCGGCCATTTTGGAATTTGGAATTTCCATTTGCGGAGTTCGTAAATTGTATGCGCTCCCCATCACAATCTTGAACAACAAAGGGAGGATGTGCCTTTTCTTGCGAAATCAGGTTTGCTCTCGTTTATTGATACATGCGACTTCTGTCAATGCGTGGCGTTTTTATGGTGACCCTTCAACTTTTGTTTGAAGGCCTTCATCCAGAGAAGACAAGAAGACAAGAATCTATGTACGGTGGCCAATTTACATTATCAACTCCGTTAATAAAACCAAATTTTCATCCAGAGAACTCTATGCCGGCGTTTTTACAGAGACGGTAGTAATCTGTTATGTGCGGGATAGTTCCCTGGGCTTTGAAAAATAAGCGGGTCTTGAGTTAACCTGTTTTGCTTCAAAATTCACTAATGCACCGAGCATCGTTTACATGACCTTTGGCCTCATTAGCACTTTTTTTCCAGGTTACAAAGTCTGCGTCTTCGATTATTCACTTAAATTTCCTCTCGACTCAATTTGCCTGAAGGCGAAAATCAACATGAGAAACCCGAATCGTCCGCTCTTTGCCTATGCCGGTATCTGTCAGGCAAGCCATACAATTCACTGAAAGTCGGGAATACACAGAGCCATCCATCATGAAGAAAAACTTTTTGACTGCAGTAAGGAGAATTGAATGGTTTCGATCAGCATTTGGTTGCAAAATTCAAACGAGTGCTCACTGGCTTGTTTTCACACACCTTTTGCGTCGCACGCATGCTCATTAAATTACAGCAAAAATTGTTGTAGACTTCGAAGTTGTGAAAAACGAGGGGATTTCATTTCAAGGTAAAATTATCGATATCTCCCTGCATTTATTATCGCAGTTGATGTTGCTTATGACTTGCTGGCGTCTTTGACTGACACAAATTGTTTGAAAACTGTTTTTCGAAATCCCCGTTTGCCATTTTGGATGCCCGATTATTGAGTCGAATCGTGGAGATAGCGGAGCCAGCGCTTCTTTTGGTCAGAATACTGGAAGAAATCAAAGTAGTAAGCCATTGTGACACTAAAATATACGCTCGTTATTATTGACGGGTATCTCTACAATATTTGCATGCTTAGACTACTAGTACATCTTTAAAAAATAAGGAAATAGTAGGCCACCGAGCACAGGTCAGAACTTTACATGAACGCGTGTCCCTGGGTAAGTCGAAAATAATTCGAGATGCTCAACAATGAAGTCTTTCAATCGAATCGAGCAGTCTGAATTATAGCACACTCGCTCAATATTAAACCGTGTTTGTCAGAGGGCAAAAGTACTTCAAAATAAAAATCTCGCGAAACGTTTTTTTGGCAAATCAAAATCGTTTAAGCAAGTCCAGATTAACCACAAAACTCCAG
>OX421447.1:9736223-9748723 GCA_949126865.1 Montipora capitata
CAACATGGCCGCGGTGACGTCATGTGAAAACGCTCTATTGTTCTGGTGACACCATATAGTGTTTTCACTCACGTGATCAGCAACCTTGTTTTTCCACCGAAACAAAGGTAAGCGTTTGCATGATACCCAGAGAAATAGCTGGGTAACACGCTAACATGGCCGCCGTGACGTCACGTGACACTGTTTAATCTATAAATAACTTTGATAAGATCGTTTCGTAATTTTTATACGCAAAACTAAGTGTCTCACCTTATTTTAGAGTATCCATTCTGGTCACAACCCTTGCAGACCATGTGTCAATCAACCGTGGAAACACGGCATTATAAGATTTTGATGATCTTTCTCGTTTCAAGATCCTAGGTCACTTTTATTGCCTTGGATTTTATCATTGTCTTGGATTATTAGGCATACAGGCTTATATGAATTCAAACAAAAGCAGCGGGCGAGAAGACTCCTTTTGTTATGAGTCTTTTTTTTCAGACAAGTTATTGAAAACGTGAAGTCGTGGTTTTGTAGCCATCCATAGACACTTGTTTGTTAGGGAAGACAATGTAAGTAACAACTTCAGTAAACATTTCCCTATCAGTTTGGACATTTGGGCGGATATTCAAGAATGAGTCCCACGTTAAAAGACGCTATTAAAATCCTGTTACGTTGAAGGTTCTATAGGTCGGCGATAGTTCTTTTATATTAAAATTAAGCAAAGATCAGTTTGTTGCCCAGCGGCCACTCACGCAAACTATTGACACCATTCCTATTTTTTTGCAATTTGAGCCTGAAAGCGTTCTTAACATGTCTTTGAAGTTGTGTGGTAAACTGTGTTTTGCAAGCAATCTCTAGAGATAAAGATAATAATGCTGCTGTAATGTGCAATTGCTGGTTGACGAACGAAAGGAGCTATTGAGAGATCCTTTGTTTTCGTCCACCAACATGGAGACGATGACGTCACGTGAAAATTCGCATTGTTAATGTTAAAAAAAAAAACGTCCCAAGTATTCGAGTTAATTGTCCTGTTGAAGTACAGTTTACTTTCGACGTTTCCTTTACTTTTTTATGTAGTACCCACAAAAACAAAACAAATGAACAAAATTCTTAACGGACTCCGACTCAGCGTGGGTATGGTCTTCGTGAAATTTTGGTTTATCTCGGCCTGAACGTTATCATAAAAAAATGTTTTATGTAAAAAAAGGAGTAATTCGATAAGAAATATAACCGACTACATACTTTTCCTTAGTTGTGTTCACACTTAAAATGCCATCCTTTTTTCTCAAATATCTCCAATTCAACATAAGTAAGACATCATGCCATTTATTTACTGGAGTTGACGCACACCATCTCCAACAATACGCTTAGCACACCAGACTTCGGCAATTTTTAGTTGTAGAAGTAAAGCCGGACAATTGTTCGCACCTACAAACCAGACTTGATGGCTTCTCTAGGGCCGTAGCCAGTAGGAGCCAATCCGAGGCACCTGCCTCAGTCATTTTTTTCGTGACTCTTTTGATCCCAGTGCTGTCTTTAAATTGTAGGCACCAAAAATACCCTTAATACCGACGAAGAGAATTTAATTATGGACATTGCCGCAGTCATAATATTTTTTCTTGTTACGGCCATATTCGCCTACAGTGTATACCTCAGGTTAAAGTATCCGTGTCTTTTTTCTCTTTTCTTATTCCTATTGATAGCATAAACGAGGCTTCTTTTTACCAGGCATGGTGCAATGACCTCAGCATATCTGGTACGTGTAGTATTGCTTAACGTGACAAAGAAAATGAACGTAACTGCGCTGAAGACTCTCGAACAGTAAACGAAAAATGAACGTTTTCACAGCAAGGTGACCACGTCCTTCTTTTGATAACTAAAAGGTTTAGTGCTCCCGGCGAATCTTTTCAGACGCTGGTTTGACTGTCTGCGACAATCACGTTGTGGTAATTAATGCACCTGCCACAGCTGGTAAATTTGACTCTTAGCCTCCAAACCAAAATTAAACTTTGCTCCGTCTGATCGTCGTTGCTTAGGAGACGGTTATAGTAGCTGATCGCGACACGGCGAAAGGGCAATCATCGCACCCGCGGACAATTGGCAAAGTTGTCAAAAATGATCGATCTTGGCGCCGGATTTGCTCGTCCATCTTAATCAATGGTTGCTTGCAACAGTTAGTGAACCACTCTTAAGAAATTCTTAAGCCGATTAAGTCCACGTTTTCGGTCCATGAAAGACGACGAATGTGATAGCTTCCTATTAGATTATTTACTTTTCCCCCTTTTCTTTGGTTGTTCCCTTTCTTTGCTCGTCATTCAGTGATGTGGTAATATGTTTTTTTAACAATGTAAAACTAGTTCTCTTTGAACTGGAGGGTTCAATTTTATTGAGCTAACGGCAACGTATAATTACTGAATGAAATTATGACGGGAGAGAGTGAAAAAAAGCAATCGATCACATTTTAGAAGGTTACTGATATAATCATGGACACATTAAAAGGTAATTATTTAAGCGGAAGGTACTTTGCTTTAGCCCAAGAATCGTTATTGTTTGAAAAATTGACCTTGCCTGCCTCTCCCGAGGCAGTCTTTTTGTGCAAGTAGGTGATGCTCCAGCTGCAACTGGAAGCTATAATTTAGTGGTCTTCAAGCTGTGAAGTATTCCTTTTCACAATACTTTTCGATCAGACTCGACTCCTTAGCGTCTGACCGGCGATGAAATTACTGGCGTTTTTCATGATAATCGCTTCCAACGAATACCAACTGCCCAACGGTTTCTGTTTTAGTGTGTGCGGTTGGTATCAAAGTTAAAAAGGGTGTTTTTGGCTTTTCGTAAGGAGATCGAAGCGTCCGCTGTGCGATTCATGGCCGTCGTAAATAGGAGATGTAAAAGAATACCATGGACCAATTACTTAGTTAAAACTTGTTTGCGTTATGCAGGAAATTGTACGTCCCCTGCGTTGTGTGTGCTTATAGATTTGATAGAGAAACAAGCCTTTAACATAAATCGGAGCATTTTAGATCGCACCTTGTATCTCGGACTAGACCTGCCCTGAGATACCTTAGCAGCCTCCCATTCGTTTGATAACAGTTATTTAACAAATGAAGCTCTTATTTTTACCACCAATCGGCTATATGCCCCTGTCCTTGTTACTTACTGAAATCGCCTTATATTATTTTGAAGCTGTTTTTTCTTTTGACTAAATGAAATAATGTCTGTTGAAAAGTATCCTTTGTCTCTTGCTCTTTCTATTTGTTTTTGTTCTCGCTTCATTTCAAATTATTTTCCGGACTTAGATCATTAAAAAACTCGATATTTATTTTATGTCGTTTCATTAAACGGGGGAGAGGTTTTCATTGTATGAATGGGATGCCATGTTTGTTTTAAGTTGACTATCGAGATTTCTATCCGACATTGTTTTTATAAAATGGGGCAAACGAAGACTTAATCACCAGAAAGACGGGGACGTGTGCATCTTTTTTGGGCCGTAGTCATTGTGAATGACAGCATTGGAAGTGCAATAAATCTTTTTGAGAAGTAGAAATTTTGCGGTGAAGGAACTGTTTGTGACGGCATATTGGTTTCTATGCGTGGGAAACTTTGGATATCATTGTTCTGGGAGAGTCGTGTCGTTTTGCAACGCAGAGATCTTTTGTGTTGAGCGGGTGTGAGGAACAATATCGTTGAACAATACACACTTGTCTCATAAAAGCAAACACGTGCTCCAGAAGCAGACCGGGTAATGTTTTATTTACAATATGCATTACATATCCTACAATGACCCGCTGAGGTTCCCCATTGTACCACGAGTCTGTGCCCTGGCTAATCATTCCAAAGCTTAATTGTTTGCTTTTTATAGCCAATTAGCAGGATTCGTTCTCACGGCTCAGGTTTAAGCTTTATCTGGGTGAGTCTAGCAGCAGAGGAAAAAATTGCCCATGAAAAGAGTGCGCAAAAGGAAAGAGATTCGATTAATAAGCATCCGTTTAAGTCTCGGAAATTTGGTTCGTAGCCTTTAAAAGTCGCAGATTTTAAATCCGTTTATGTGCCCGAATTGACGTAATAAAACGTTTTTTCAAATCGCACGAGACTGTCATTTTGTCGCACGAGTGTACGTTCCTGCGCGCTTGCACCTTTTGCCCTATTTGCATAGCGCGTGCTGAGGGTTCTTTGTCTTCGATCGCAATTGTCCAATCATATCGTCCGGTTCTCACGCTGTTTTTCTCTCAGCTGCCAATAAACGCTAACATACCTTTTATCCGACAAAAATGCGAACGCTTTTTTAAAAACAAAATACAAGGATAATACGATGAGGTTGGGAACTCGGAATGAGAGATTTTCCCACGGCTGGATAAGTAAATAAAGGTCATATTGACTGCTTTGGTGTTCATTTGTCACTTAAGTTAGTAGGGGTAAGATATCGCGCCATACTTATAGCTTGAATTCGGCAATACAAAGCGAAAATAAGAATGGTTCAAGAATCTGCGTCGGCCATAAAAGATAGACACTCGGAAACGAAAAAGGTAACATCTCACTGGTCTTTTTTAGCATTCCCCGTCTTTTATGAGAACGAAAGCGGTAATGATTTTAAGAAAATAACGATTTAATAAGTCAGGAAATGTTTGCATCAGGAAACATAATTAGTCTCTTTCGTACAAGTCAGTTAGAGGACTGCGTGGTTCAGTCAAGAAGATTAATGGTCAAGTATCAAGTTATTTACTAATGTTTTGAAATGGATTTGTCAGTGTTTTGTCTTTTGCTTCTTCTTTTTTTTTTCGTAGTGGTCTAAACCAGTTATGGAAAAAAGAAGGCGCGAGCGAATTAACCGCAGTCTCGAAGAACTCAAGAAACTTGTTCTCCAAGCGCAGAACAGAGATGTAAGTATAATTGTCATCCAAAATGAAAAAAAAAAGTAGAAGAGAATATAAAAAAGTTATTCATTTGTCGGGGAAGCGTTTTATGTTAATCTCTCTCTTTTGTTTCGGAAGCAGTCCTTTATTTTTCTGTCCTGCTGACATGCAAGTTTGATAAAATGCTAAAGTTACATGTTCTATTTTTGGAATTTAATTTTAAAACTGGTAACATGCTGTTTTGTGAGAAGGCTTCGTTGGGTTCTGCTCTACTGTCCTTTATTTTTCATCAGAGGTACTTCTTTTTTGTTTGCTTCGTGGAAACAATAAGAGTTTTCATCTCGTCAAGACAACTAGTTATGATTGTCTTGTTAAATTCAGTAGTGAGAACGGTTACTTTTTCCTTTTCTTAAGCGAATGTTCACCGCAGCAAGGGCGCGAACTGAAGCGGCATGACTATTCCGGGGGTGGGGGTAGGGGGTGAGGTAAGAGCAGGGGTAGGGGGTGAGGGGTACAAGAGCTGAACTCTCCATTAATGCTAACCTTGGTCCTAAACATTATCTAAAGCAGAGTGTTTAGGCTCAAGGTTAGCATTTTTGTAAAGGTTTGGGTTGTGTCAGCTATTGCAACCTCACCCCCTACCCCTACCCTACTCACCCCTCCCCCCCCCTCCTCATCCCCATGCCCGGAATAGTCATGCCGGACTGAAGCCCTTTCAAAGAAGGTTGGAATAAATCCACTCATTTAACATTTAATATTTGAAGTTTGAATAATTATGTAACATTTCGTTTATTTAGCGATCCCTAGGTTTTAATACGACGCCATTTGTTTTTCGTTCTAAACACTCGCGTCAAGTTTTGAAATGTAGTCGTTTTAAGTGTGAACAACAACAACAAACTCGCATCCTATGCGCGAAACTAAAGTTCTCAAAAGCCAAAGTCCAAGTTCGCTAAAGCCAAATTTCATACGGTATTTATCTTGATGGCATTTTTGGTAAATAAGCATTCAAGTCAAAGTTTATGGTGTATTGCAATTGCGCCGGTATGATGGACAACGTTCCCTTGTGGACGCGTGAAGAAGACTATCCTATGACGAACTGTCAATTGTAGCCTTTCTCAAATTGGATATGCATAGTCAGTAAAATTAAGGTTCCATACGTCAAAGTTGTGACATGCAAACGTAACTGTTTTTTTTTTCTTAATTTCTGGTTTGTGATTTGCAGACTTCAAGATATACCAAACTGGAAAAGGCCGACATTTTGGAGATGACTGTACATCACCTTCGGAGCCTGAGACACCAACGAACCGGTGAGGAAAGCCGGCTGACATCTGATGACAAGTTAATATGTAACTGAGCGGTGCTGGGGTATATTTTCATAATTAAACTGTAAGGAGCTTATTACATAGCAGTTTATTTAATGAAAACCTAAATCACTGGTAATGGCAGATGTCCTTCGGAACAGCTGGAAAGGCGTTCCTTGTTTGAAATTGCCTGGCAATTGGAACGTCACATCGGAGGATAATAGTACCTAATAGTTTTTAATAGCTTTAAGGTGGTAGTCGCAAGGCCTCTGTCAACTGTCTTCTTAACTGGCTGGAAGGGTGTTTACTGATGACACAAACATTACACTAGCGGCTAAAACGTTAACGGAGCTCAAACAATCCTTGATCCCTGAACTAAGTAAATTGAGCTGCTGGCTGAGAGCCAACAAGCTTAGTTTAAATGTTGCCCAAACTGAAATGATTATTGGGTCAAGGCAGAGATTATCTGTCCAAAATGAGGACGTTGAAATAAGAATTGACGATCAAATCATCAAGAAGTTTGAACATACCAAATCCCTGGGCGTTACCATAGATGCTCAACTTATTTGGTGCAAACTCGTTGAAGAAAAGCTCAGCTTGAAGAAAAGCTCAGCTATAGGTGCCCTCAAACGTGTGCGACCCTTTATTCTGAAAGAAACTGCCATTCAAATTTAAAACGCTCTGATTGTGCCATATTTAGATTATTGCAGCCCGGTTTGGGACTGTTTGAGTGGCTACCTGAGTGATAAGCTCCACAAAATACAGAATCGTGCAGCTAGAGTAATTACAAAATTGCCTTTTGATACGAACTCGAACCACCTCCTAACCACCCTTAACTGGGAGAGGCTATCAATTCGACGAAAGAAACTGAAAGCGCTAATGATGTATAAGACAATGAATGGACATGCCACGGATTATCTTCAACGTCTTTTCACTCAGTATTACTCTAATTGCAACCTGAGAAACTGAGGATCTCTGAGGGAAAACCGGCTTTGCCAAAACCGAGAACTATTTATTTAAAGCGAAGTTTCTCCTGTAGTGGGGCCACATTATGGTATCGCTTGCCCAATAGCTTAAAGAATGTTGGATCTGTTGATCAATTTAGCGAAACTTGGAGAAGGTATCCAGCATATCGGATTCCCACACGGCAGTCATGTAAAGCAGTTGTAAATAGTTTTAGTTTTTAACTTGTAAAGCTTAACTGAACTCATGATTTTCTTTGTTTAAATAAAATCTTACTACTACTACTACGATTCGACCAAACGAAAAAAAAAAGGGGAAAATCTCTCAAAAAAGGAAAAGAAAAAGAAAGAAAAGAAAATCAAAATGACCAGATAAAACGAAGGAGGGCTTTTATTACTGTCAGTCAAGCAAATTAAGTTGGCTCGAGGTTCTAACACAGCCACCACCCTTCCCCTCCTCATCGATCTCACTACCTCCTCCCTGTCACTATCGATCCTTTGTATGAGAATTCGACTAATGTGAATTTAGACTGCTTGCACTCCTTTCTGAGTCAGTCGAACTGCCCGCTTTAGTCAGACAGGCCGAGGGGAGAATGGTCATATAGCGAGATATAGGGACTGCACGCTCTTCTGCAACCGACGCGTTCAGAATCACCCGTTGCACCAGCAACGGGAAATTTGGATCTCTGTCAGATCTTTTTGACGAATAAATTATTTCTTGTCAGATTGCGACGCCAATCTGTCTTTGATTTTCCCTGGGGAAAGATAAGCACGGTATGGCTCATTTATCCCTTCGAATGGCTAGCACGTTGAACCCAAACGAGACTAGAAACTTGCGGTCGAATCTCTCCTATAGGGCAAGTATGTTATGGCTGTGCTACCAACTGATTTCGGCAAGACCATTATTTATGAGGGCTTTGTTCTCTTAAAGGATACGGGTGACCCAAATCAAACGCCACCGGTCGTGGTATTCGTTCCTCGTCAAACCTCGTTGCTGCGATTCGGTCAAACGATTATCTATGGGTAGTTGCCTTCGAGAAGAAGGGGAATTTGTTAAAGGACATGGCTTCAAACAAGTATTGAGTCATCTTTTGTGCAGAACAAGCTCAGTCTTCTGACTTCACTGGTTTTAATGGTAGATGAGTCGTCCGTTCCAAACAAGAAGTTGTCCTTGATAGTTGTAGACGAACATCGCACCGTCGTAACCTTCCAAAACACTAAACATTCAATTCAACATGTATTCTGCAATCCGGCAAAAATCCGAGGCCTCTCTCTTCTTGGGTTTTCTACCTCTCCTTTTACTGGGCTTCTTTGAAGTGTCGCTCATTAAATTCAAATAAATACAGTAGTTTTTCTGTAGTTTCCGTTTCGAATAGTTGATTGATTTCGACATGCACAGAAAAGGGATTCCCACGCCGTTGCTGTAGTTATTCTAGTGTTTATTTACATAAGCAATAAAAAAAGACCATCTGTCATATCACTTTCACTAATTAGATTAGCAGATTTTTGTGATTCGGAACGTGTCGGTTTCAGAAGAGAGTGCAGTCTCTTGATCTCGCTCTATCACCGTTCTCGGCTCTCTTGCGTGCTGACTAAAGCGGGCGGTTCGACTGACTCAGAAGGGACTGCGAACAGTCTATTGTGAATTTGATCGATTGCGTCAAACTCACCAAAGTCACTCTCCTTATAAAATGAAGCCATCTTCTTGATGAAAGCTTCACGTGTTGGTATTACCTTATTTCGCAAAGTGATTCCAAGTTTGGAACTTGTTAGTACAATCCTGTGGTGTAGTTGTACATGCTCGGTGTTGGCTGTAGCAGGGCGTTTCGATTTCCTGCATTGCTGCCTTACGGCAAAGCCAGTATAGCATTTTTTAAACTAAGACGTTTTCAAATTGTCATAATTGTATCGTTTTGAGGACTCGAAACTTTTATCATTTTCGTAACACCCCGGCATGCTTTCTTTAACGGTGGCTGTCGACATGGCCAGTGGAGGAGCAGCCGTTCGTGTAACCAAACGCTTATAAAGCAGAAATTGATATTCATAATCCCGTTTTCCTTTTGTCACAGTGATGAGTTCAACCGACCCTCATATGTCGCTCAAGTACCATGCGGGATACAGCGGTTGTGTTCCAAGCGAGAGAGTGGTTGGAGACGAGCGCTGGGACCCTGACGTAAAAACGCAGATCCTGACTCATTTTGCCTGTTACCCCGTTTCATCTCGATTGCCTAATGATTTTGGTCAACAATCTTCTTCAAGAACTCCAAGCTCTATCCAATTTGAGACCACCAAGGACCTTGCAGGGAACTATTCAAGGCGTCTCTTCTATTCGGACGCATTTGAATTCAGACCCGTGTCGGGTACCGCTGTCTCCCCAAACGGGGCTCCCTGTAATCGTTCACGATCATCACCAGAGGTCATCCCCATACATTATGTTCCTGTTGTACGTCCCGAATCGATTGGATCCCCTGCAATGCACCACGATTTAGCTGCTAATGGGGCTTCTTCGGGGTTACATGTAACGGACCCTTTGTGGAGACCTTGGTGATCCGATATGGAAACTTTTGAAAGACATTTACATTAAATGTTATTAATACATGGCTTCATCGCATGACTTTGAAGCGTTTAACTCTTGTTCAGAGCTGGGGTTTTTTTAGTGTAAGAATTTCCTTATTTGGATATAACGTAGCTCGTGCTTTTTCGATCTTTTTTTGGTCCATATATGGGCATAAAATTAGTGTCCTAAAATCCCTAGCTTTGGTCCAAGGGAAAGAGTTGCAAGTTACACGCTTCAAGATCGTGTGCTTGTGATGTCTATTAAACGTTGCCTAGAACGGGCCGCCTTAAAGCATTACACCACATGCATTTGTATTCTTATGGTTGACTAGATTAAGTGGAGTCTGAGACCGGAGTATTTTTGATGCTTGACCAAACCACAGGTATATTTTATTTGCTTCTTATCACTCCCGAGTAGTTGTACACTCACAGAAACTCGACAACGAACCTGAGGTATATACAATGGCGTTTTCAAAGATTTATGGTAGATACTGGTGTAAACATACAGATTTCCAAATTAAACAGTTTGAACTTGTTTAAAGTTACCTATGGTGATCGTTGTGGTTTTGTTTAAATATGGAGACTCAATCTTTCTAAGAGGGGTCGCTATACCTCTGCGTATGTTCGAATTCATTCAAGCGCGACTCATGATTTTAAGATCTACGACGGCGACGTCGACGAAAAAGTCACCTCAAAATGTAACTTGTGCACATTCGTAAGTCTTTCGTCAGTACTCCATCTCTACTCCATCTCGTTCACGTCGTTAATGTTCACGAAGTATCTTAAAAGTAAATTGGTTCGAGCGATTCAGTGTAAGAAAAGAAAATAAGACATTCGCATTTGCATGGGCGCGTTGCCGTTAAAACCTCAAATTTGGTGATTTCACGTCGTTTTTGTGCAAAGTACCACAAAAACGTGAGCTAAAACGCGTGCCGCACGTGCAACACGATTATTTTTCTTATTTTAACCAATCATATTACTGTTTTGTGGCGTTTTCGTCAACGTCATCGTCGTTTATCTTGAAGTCCCTAATAAAGAGATTTAGCATCACGTTTACTTGAAATGGCAAACGTCGGCTTCCATTACACGTTTCACGTAAAATGGAGTGAAGCTTGTGACTTTCGTTTCGCGTGACCCACGGCAAGTCTGCAACACGGAATGAACTCTGTTAATCCCGAGTATTCAGTTAACAAAAAACAAAACACTAGGAGTCCTTTTTAACATTGTTTTGTTGGAAAAAGACGCTATATAAAATTAAAATCCTTACCTGTCAAATTTTGCGAGTTTCGATGAAGCCTTTTTGCGAGTTAACAGAGAGTCAACCTAAGTGGCAAGCAACAACCGGCAAACACGAAAAATGGCGGGAAAATCATGGTCACGTGGTCACTTTTCCCTTTCGCGTTTCACGTAAACCGTGACGCTAAATCTCTCTAAAATTGTAACGAATAGACGGAACTCTTGAAAGATGTTCATTGTTTACAAAAGCGACTTAAAATCTTAAGGAAGAAAGGAAAAATTCAAATTTATTGCTGAAATTATCACAGTGTTGTGTATGTGACCTCGTTTTGTTGACAACTGGTTCTTAAGGTATAACGTACTTGGCCTTCTACAGCGCGTTTTTGACAGTTTGTTTGGCAAATATGATTGAAAGCAAGACGAGTATACCTATTCCATTTGTGAGAGGAGAATTGCTCACTAAAAGGGCAAAGGAAATGCTTTTCAGCCCTGACTGAAAGGAAGGGTTTAAAGCGCAGCTTAGTGAAATTGTTTTACGCCTCCCCAGTGAAAGGTTCAGTTAATTGCCAAGACATTACCAAGGACAAGGTAAGTTTCATGAAAAGTGGAACTTGGTTTTCTGCTTTCGGCAACCGTTCCTGTAAACTTGTTCCGCACTATGATGGCGGTTTAAAGCAACAGTGTAACCGAACGGCGTCTTTCTTCCAGTGGACATTATGCGCCAGTTTAAAAACCAATGCGACTCCCTCTGCCACTCAATTCACGTTGAATGTACTCCGATCTTGCGAAACCGTAAATTGTGGTATCCTGTTGTTCCTTTACTCTCGGCTGCAGCCTTGCATCCTCACAAAGAAACCAAACCAGTCCAATCAGAGCGTCTACTTCAAATCGATTGGTGTAATTTCCTCAGCTCTTTTCTGTTCTGTGCTGGGGCGTCTTGTCGTGCTCGATACCTTAGATAACCGAAGTCTCAATTCACGGATTTCGTTGTCTTTCTAAATAAGATAAAAATTTCTCAAATGAAACATCAAACGTAAGGCATACACGGTATTGTTTAAAGCCAGCAGATTGCGGAGTCGTGTGTGATTAATAGACCATTTTCGAATTCTGACAGCTGGACTGGATCTAGCTTGAAACGGAGGCTAATGTGGGCAAATTAATTTGCATTTGAAAAGATGTGCCCGCATTAGCCTCCATTTCATGCTAGATCCAGTCCAGCCGTGAGAATTCGAAAATTGGTCTATTAACCAGTTCGCTCTTTAAGGATTTTCCAGTGCACGTATGTTCAGAAATGCGTGTAATTAGATGCATGCCGAATTTGACTTCCAACTCCAAGTGTCCGTTAAAGTCTCAGCATTTGCAACCTGTGTTTTCTAAAGACCGTGAGTGATAATTTAAAAGCTGGGGAGAAGAGCAAGGCTGCAAAGCAGGCGCATTAGGTACGAATTATCGGCGACATCTTGGATAACGAAACTAACAGAGAACTGGGGCGCATCAAAAAATTGCACTCAGGGAGAGGAGGACAGAAGCTGTGGTTTTAAAATGGCGGCTCCTTTCAGTGGACCTTGAACCCGCGTCCGCCTGAAGAAAAACGCCTGCTTTGCAGGATACAC
>OX421447.1:9758723-9761223 GCA_949126865.1 Montipora capitata
TCGTAGCTTCGACTTCTTCAATGGAGCACTCGGATTTTTTCCGAGTATCCCCGAGTCACCACTGACGAGTCTCCACTAGCTCAGTAGTAGAGCATCCGAACCTGTAATCGGAAGGTCGTAGGTTCGACTTGGATTTTGTCCGAGTATCCCAGAGTCACCACCGACGAGTCTCCAATAGCCCAGTAGTAGAGAATCCGAACTTGGAATCGGAAGGTCGTAGGTTCGACTCCTTCAATGGAGCTCTCGGATTTTCTCCGAGTATTCCCGAGTCAGCATTGAAAAAATCATCTCTTCACTAGAAATAGCGAGCTACAAGTGTGGCATGCACGTGCAGCACGCTATTTTTCTTTCCCATTTCTTTTCCGTCCTTTTAGAAGTTTTGGTGGCAACTTGAGCACACAGCAGTAACAGCAGTCAATTTTCGAATACTTGGAAGGCGTTCCTAGCAGCTATTCGTTACTTAGCTAACAAGGTACAAAGCGAATAATTACTATTGAAAAATAGCAAGTCAGTTACGATATCGCAAATACTCGAGATTTGACCATTTGTAAGGCTACTTGTGGATTTAGGGAATTAGAAATACCAAATGGCGTTGAATAGGATGCTCAGTAATGGCGCCTAATGAGCTATAAAAGTGATTTCAAATTAGCTAAGCACTCAATTCATTTACCTAACACTTCGTTTGGTAATGTTGAACCACAAGAAGAACAGCGACATAACTATCGCAAATGACGTCAGAACCGATACGAAGATAAACAATGGAAGCGAGACAGACATTAGCTCGAACACCATCTTGGTCCTGTCGAGGGGAGGGGACCCACCTGCAAAATTCCAACACTTAGTTAATCAAGAGGTTGCAACAGTAACTTTAGGGAACCCTCCCTACGTTAATTCAGTCGTCACCAGCCTGCGTTTCATGTTGATTTTCCTTTCCGACGCAGGTATAACTGCAAGCAACAAGCAACACGCGCAAACTAAGGTAGAGTTTTGATCCTTAGTGGCTTTTTCCAAAATTGAAGACGCCAATTAGCAACAACTTAATGCGCGTTTGTATGTTGCTTGTGCTTACGCTTGTGGCATTACTGAAAAACAGTCCGAAGAGATGAGTAATTTATTAGCAAACAAATCCTGACACATGCCTCGGTTTCAAAGCGAGTCCTGGTGCACAACCATTTAAATGGAAATGAATTACGTATTCTTATGCAAATCAAACTCATTTACCTTTCAATAGTTGACCACCAAGACTCACTTAGAAACCGAGACAAACAGTAACTCGGAAAAGGCCAATTTAGAGCGGTTTTCAAACGAGTGTCGTAAAACCAAAACCAAAGTAATTACTTTGGCCAATCAAAAAGGACAGAGACAACCCAGTAAACCAATTAAAACTCGAAGTAATTACACGTAGCCGACACAAAGCGAGGGAAAATGTGCACACGGGAGCCACGATTGGTTTTGGTTTCACTTCCGATTGGTTCAAAAAGTGACGCGAGAACTTTGAACCAATCACTGAGTGAAGTAATGCAAAACCAAAGTAATTCGCTAATTACTTTCGACACTCAATTGAAAACCTCTCTAACAAACGAAACTCATTAGACCTAAGCGATTCAACAGAAACTACCTTTCCATGTGCTCTATGCCGAAGCGCACTTACATGTATGTCAATCAGAAAACCGAAAAGCCATGAAGATTGGCTTCCTAAATAGAAACAAACATAAAACAATACATTCTTTGCGTCAGTGACACGTGACAAAGCGTCACTGTCTTCTTTAAAATAAGTTCCCACTTAAATCCGTCCTTACCTGCCCATACAATATCATGGTATCCTGTCCAGCTTATCATGCTGGTATGTAAATGATAAAGACCCACAGGGATCTGTTTTCCATCTACAAATAGAAAAAAGATAACCTTGGTTGATATTTCATCCGTGAATTAGTGTTAATGGCGGCTTTTGAACAACAGGCCCCAGTGTCCGGTTGTTCAAAAGCCGATTAACGCTAATCTCGGATTAAAAATTAACCAAAGTTTCTCTCTACTCCCAAATTCTGTTCAACGCTGATATTCGGCAAAAGTGTACATCGGAAGTCAATCTTGAAAAACAAAAATAAGCAAAAGAAACTTTCACAAAAAGTAGAAAACATGAAGCAAAAGTTTACGCTAATCCTGGATTAAGTTAATCGGCTTTTGAAGAACCGGGCCCTGAATTACATCGTGGGAGATTGTTCCCCCCCCCCCCCCCCCCCTATCATTTAGTGAATATTAACGAATGCGCACCACCGGCACCGTAGCGGATTATTGGTCATAAAACACACCAGGGGCCGGTTGCTCGAAGTCTTGTTAGCGCTAACTGTTGGTTAAGAAGTATCAAAACCTATAGGTTTCCATGGTAGTTAACACTGGTTAGCGCTAACCATCCTTCGAACAACCCGAGCCTGCAGGGTAACTGAACATTAACCTATAGGTAGGCAGGCAGGAAGGCAGGCAGGTAGGTAGGTAAATAATT
>OX421447.1:9773723-9776223 GCA_949126865.1 Montipora capitata
ATTTTAAAAGGAAAGGAAGGAATCACGCAGACACATTTTATACATGAGTTGTTTGTCGTTCACGTTGAAACGGAAAAGTGACCCTGCACATTTTGGAACTCTCAAGCTTTACTCTCTGGAACAATGAGATATTTGGTCGCGAGAGAACGTGACATCGTCTACTTTTGCTGCCCACATAGAGTACCGTAGATTTATATTCTGTTCTGAATCTCGACATCGAGGTTATCTATTTATCTGTCTTTCTGCTGTGTTGTTTATTTGCAGCTCTCAGCAATTTCCACTGGTAGAGCGCACGAACAGAAGGTCGTAAGCTCAACTCTGCAAAGGTGCACCCGGAGTTTTTCCGAGTATTCTTGAATCCACATCGAAGAAATATACAGCCTATAAAATACAATTGTCGTAAAAATGCCTGAAATTAAAACAAACAAAACAAAGGAAGACAAACAAACAAGATTAAACAGAATCGAACCCATGGCCGCGTGATTGCAATTTCACCGTGTCTAAAAGGGGGTTTTCCTTTTGTCAGAACTGGCCGGCCAGACCCATCAGTTTGCCAAGAAAATGAAACAATTTGATGGAACACTTGCATGATAATCCCTCGCATTCTTCTGGAGGAGTATATATCATCCTCGCAGAGTGTTAAGTTGAAGGGGTTGTAGAGTTAGTCCTTCCAAATTCCCCCAGTCCGGATAGTTCTGCCAAATGCAAAAAGTGACCAAAGCTGCGTGCTGCGTAATAATCGCACTGGCAAGATGTTCTTTCACGCTTCTTTACAGCAACTCCTCACGTTGCTTCACTATCTTCGATGTTGCATGTTTCGCCTACAATATCGTCAAAACCAGTAATTCGAAGGCCGAAGTCGATTCGATATTTATTTCGCCTTTCGAGATCCGTCAGCTTGTTCAAGTGAAAAGTAATAAAAAAGTTGTGATGATCGCTTTTTATGAACAGAAAACCGCAATTCAGTTTAAAAGATCTGGACTAAAGGAAGGAAAGGAGAAGATATAGTGTGTTTTCTGAGCTTAGAAACTTTAAATATCCTTTGTTCTTTGTGTAAGGCTTCTTTCATCCTCTGGGAAATCCTACATCCTGTGCGAAAACCCTTCCCCCAATCAATAACTTTGACATGATAAGTTATGCCTGTCTCTGTAATTTGTACGCTTTATACACTTGTCTTTCAGATCTTTACATTCAGATTTCCATCTCAAGAAGCATTCACACGGTCGAAACATATCTGCAACATTGAAAATCGTTGTTTTATTGTTGGTGTACAAAACAAAAGCGCTCGCGTTTTGAAAAATCCAAAAAGACTTTTTCGTTATTGTGGAGTACAACAACATGGCGGCCATCGCGTCAGATGCAAGCCAAGAATATTTAAAAGTTATCGCGTCTCTCCTACTCTCTAAATATTTTGTCCTTAGTTATTTTTACCTGCGGTATTTTCCAAGGATCTAGTCCAGCGAGGGCCGCTATGACAGTGCTACAGAACGAATACCCTGCACCAAGCAGCATAATCTTTCGCGGCGGGTTATGAAGAAACTCGAATAAGATGTGCTCTGCCCAGCCACGGAACCCCTGTCATTTAAAAAGACGTACACTATTTAGTTGTTTTGTTTATCAACGCATTCAAATGCTTGGTTTTCATATCACGACAGTAGAAAAAATTAACACTCTGGGTTCTCCGGTGTTTTAGGCCCGGTTCAAATGTCGAACTTTTCATGTGCCGAATCTAATGCAAATGAGCGAAAACAATAGATTTTTCTCATTTACATTAGATTCGGCACATGAAAAGTTCGACGTTTGAGACGGGCCTTAGTTAATAAAAAGTCCAACTTAGACCGCAGTTTATAACAGACATAGTACATAGACGCTTCTCTTCTCTGCCTCTCCCAATGTTTTTGAGGATGAAAAGCCGTTATGTACTTACAGTCACCGTAAGTAAAAATGCCCGTCTGTATCAAATATAGTATAAGCTAATCTGTAGCGATCTTGTTGTAGAGCAGTAAAAATGCCAGTTATGCGACGCTTTCGAGTGGTTTACCGTGGAATATCCCACGAGTCACTTGCCTAAGGGCTCGTGCGTATACCAAGAAAATACAAGTTATGAGTGGGATATTCCACGGTATACTACGAGAAAGGGTTGGATAACGATTTTATACCATACCACAGAAAATACAGTTGCCAGCAACGCACGATGGGAAGTTTGGTTGTGATAGCGTTGAATTGCACTGATCGATGGGAAGGTTCGGTGGAATACTGATGAATAGACAACTGCATTCCTGCAATTTGATTGGCTGTATTTTCTAGGGCATGGTATAAAGGGTTGTATGAAGAATTATATAGTGTATGAATAAGCAAGCAAGCAAGCAAGCAAGCAAGCAAATGAATAAATAAATATAAACAAGAAATGTCTCAGAAAGTGGTTTTACTGACTACCAATAAACTCTAGGCCTGTTTAAGCAAGTTATTGCTGTTTATGTTTGGTTCCCAGGAGAGGTTT
>OX421447.1:9781223-9793723 GCA_949126865.1 Montipora capitata
CCGTGACGTCAGATGCAAACCATCAGTAAGAACGCGAGAAACGTAATATCGGAAACTGAGAATTTCATTGCAGAAGTTAACTTTTTGGTGAAGCAAGATATAAAACAGCCGAGATGGGCTTCTTATTCTTTATGCATTCTGCTAAAGGCAATATATCGGTGATCTTAGAAAATAAAACTGAGCCTCCTTTTAGCGTCGTCCCTTACTGTGACTCAAAGGGAAATGAATTCTTGAGAAGGATAAAGGCCATATTGATTGATTAGGAATAAATGTTACGCGCCGTTAGAACATCTTTCAGTGATCACTTAAGGTGATTCCTCAGTATTGCACTGCGCATCCCATACTGCGCATATGGTGTATCAATATTCATAAATTGGATCAAACTTGCAACCCCATTGTAAATATGGCATAAGTCGATCATACACGCTAAAACAGTTCTCAAAACTCGTGACAGAAGTTGTGAATGACCCATAATTCTTTGCGAATAAGCGCGCACATTCCGAGAACATGGCGAATTTTGTTGTTTCGATCTATGATAACCGAGATAGACGGGTACGATGGTGTTTTACTCTTACACAAGCACGGTGACCTATATTTTTAATTCCATGATTTTGGGGTACAAATTATCCCCTTTAAAATCAAAATTTATCGGAAAGAAAAAAAGATATATATTTACCCAGAGAAGTAAATTATGATCTTGAAAACAACGACTCGAGAAACATTTTGAGTAGACTTCGATTTTAGTTGAGTGATTTTTCCATAAACTATATAAGAAAGTGTTCCATATGCTCTAGTATTTCTACCAATCAGGTTGTTTCTTTAAGTGTTACTTTAAAAACCGTCTCGTTTAGCTACCGCAAAATGTACCCTAAGCTCATGAAATAACGCGCGTGATTATTATCAGTACAGGCATCAGTGGGGTAAGATTGGCCCATTATATCTCTTAACTAAGCTAGCACGGTGACACCACCTTAATTATTTATCGTAGGCAAACACGCACATAGCGTGCCGGGTGAATTCAGTATAATTATATGTGGAGCTTTGAGCTCCATTAAGAAATAGTTTTTTTACAGGCAACTACTTAAGCTTCTAAGCCTACTGCTTTGCTGGTTTGCCGGAGGTAATGATTCACATAAAATACTTAAATAAAACAAGTGAAAAAAAAAATGAGGAAACGGTTTGCCATTGAATAAAAAAATTTTCTCCATTCTACCCTCATTCAAGCATACACTTGCTTTGGATTACTAAACCGTACTATTGCATTTTTTCTTTTAAGTTTAAATTGGCCGATCTCAACCATCGATTGTCGATTCGAGAGGAAAGATGACTTCCTGCCTGACAGAAAGCTAAATGAATTAACGTCCTCGTCATAGCGCTAATGGAGACGCGTTATAAATTCCTAGAGAATCACGCAGGTGTGCCGAGTGCAAAATTATGTCGAGTTCCTGTTCCAAAAGTTGAGTCCGTGATATTCTACTTGCCAAATTCGAGATATTGCAGCTACGGCAGATATAGTTTAACTACACGTTTCACAATGTAAAGTTACTGTGATGTCACATATCCCACGCACTTTATTAAAAGGCTTAGGCGGTATGACGAAAAGAAAATTTTGTCAAGTCAGCTGACTTGTTATGTTATGTAGTTAAAATATTGTCTGAGTTAAATTGGTTGAAAAGAAAATGTTCAAGTCGAACTGCATCTCAGGCCTGCTGTGGAAGGCCATAATTTTCTCAGTCACAGCAAAAACACCTTGTTAGAGTTTACATTTATTAAGACTTCCCGTAAGGGGATTTTTTCAGAAGCTTTCTGTTGAAATGAAAAGAAAACCACCGTGCAAAGGCCATCTCACAAAACACATTGAGAGCGAGAATAAAACGCAAAAGCCACGCTTTTGGGAAACTAAACATTTCAAGGTTTCAGTGATTTCAACGATCGGTTTTTTCCAATGAGAAGGATTCGTCTGAGTCAGTTCATTCTCATATGTACATGGACACCACGGTATAGTTCGACAAAATACCTGATTGGCTGAGCAAAGTTCTTCTTGCTCAGTAAAATAGAGCCAGCCGTAATACGGAGAAAAAAATGGACATTTTCTAATCCAAGGGAACACTACTGCTTTTTTCGGATAAATATAAAGCAATATTTCAGCTCAAAATGACCATGCAAATTTAAATTGAAGTTCCCAATTGACGACAGAGTTAACGATCCACAATGTTGTCGAGCGCATGAAAAGATCGTGACTCTTTATGCTTACCTCAATATACACAGCTATCCTGACTGTACAAAATCCACACTTTTCTTTTAATTTGGCAGCATACTTGCGGTGCTTAGTCTTAACTAGTGACCTAGCACTAGCAGATGAGCCAATACAATATAATTGGTCGATCTTCCACTCACGGAAGGTAAGAGGGGAGATTCCCATATAACAAGGGGAGGGATGCTCGTCGGAAATTTTAAATTACACCCCGAAAGGAGACCAATCTGGGCGTAGCTCAAGCATTTTTTGACCCCTAAAAGAGACCATATTAAAACACAGAGAAATAAAAAATACAGTGATTTTTTTTATGCCAAAGACATTATCATCTAATACTTTCACCTACTGAAGAAATACAAAAGTGTAAATATACAGTTTAAAATTTCTTCGCGCGCAACCCAAAAGGAGACCTTCAAGGCTACATATGATTGCGTTTTGCCAGAGCGTCCTACGTGGGATCAAAATCCGAAATTTAGACCCCTAAGCGAGACGACGAGCACCCCCCCTACCCCCCGGGGGTCTTCCTCAGTCTTCAGTGCCGTATTCGCCGTAATTAGATCTAAAAGAAGTGCCCCGTGTAGAGTTATCTTTTTTATTCATTTCTGCTTTCTCCACAAAATACACAAAAAAGCGCGTTTTGGTTTCCAAGAGTTTTTCAATAACACATTACATGGGCACTCGTATTTCGTGTTTTGTTTTTGGTGTTCAGAGTTTTGTATTTTAACCAATGAAACAATCTCTCAAAATTTTGCACAAAAACGCCTAATAAAGTCTTCGCATTATTTCTGCCGCAGTTTCACCTGTTGTATAAAAAATACAATTATGAGCAGCTGTGAGGCGATTTTAACTTTTAAGTCAGCTATACTGAAATATTTCAAATGTACCATATTCTTTTCTTTGCCGGTTAATTTCTGCTGTCAGCAGCTTTGTCATTTCCTCGATTTACAGTTCACGTTGACAAATGATATCTCACCTGCGCCACTATCTCTAGCCGCCGCCGCTTCACTCTCTGTAAAACTCTTCTTTTAAACAAAGCTGTCATCAATGTCCTTCGGCTTTTTTTGAAAAAATAAAACTGTTGCCTATTGTTATAGCAGAAAGCTTTGCTGAAAGTAGACTAAAATCCGTTGAACACTTTCCATCTAGATCATACGTCATGGCAAGCTAAGAAAAGAGCTGACATAATTTACTCCTCGCTGAATCGAAATTTTCATAAAGGTGATGCTGTTGCTCGTTAAGAGTTGCCGTCAAAACAATTTCCGTATCTTTGTTGGAGATCTCTCGAAATGCAAATATGAACCAGGTGATTTACAAACACTTTCAAAATTACCCATTTTTTTTTTATATTGAACTTTCAGTTTTAAGTCCTGAGCTCTTTTACGCCCTTTAAATTTTCTGTTAAATAATTTGTAATGATAAACTCGTTTAATTTGAAGCTATCGCTATATTTCATTTCCAATTTCAGTTTAGGAGGGTTCGAAACTTGTCTCGAATTCATACCGCGGCTCTCTGGTCAGAGCAAAGTTTAGCAGTGGTCTAAGTGGTTGAGGCATTAGTTTTTTGTTCAACAACTGTTTACTATTCGTTCTCAGTTGCCATCAACCAGATTTGTCTTCGGGTCACTAATGCAATAGCCAACTGGCGACCCCCTGTCGGTAAGTCCAGTTTCATTTCCATTGTTATTTTCAAATTAATTAAGCCGAGTTCCTGCGAGCTATATTTAAGCAAAGTGCACTTTTACTAAAAATAAGGCACTTATTAGAACTTTTTGCAGATTAAACACTCCAAGATTGTTTTTTTTTTCTATAATTTGAAAAGACCAGCCAGCACCCAAAATGTTCACCACATCGTTTTCAAGTTTCAATTCTTCATTTCATGAAGCCAGAAAAGAAGTCGACTGTACTTGATGAGTCCATTTTCCTTCTTTTTTTTTTTTTTTCATTTCCGAACAACTCCTCTGTAAAGAGCTTTCCCTTAATAGAATAATTCTGAAAATGACTCGCTTTAACTCAATAACAATGACACTAAATTGTACTTGAAAGAGAAGGATGCATGAGGAGATTTTTGATGAGCGTGACCAGCCTAAACTGACTATGTCGTGCATTTAGGCGAACAACGCACACCACACGTTATTCAACAAGTTTTTACATTAAAAAAAAAAATGACATCAAGTTTACACTGTGAGCTTTTCACAATATCCCGAGATAGATTAAGTTAGATGGTCAAGATCACTTATTAGGGAAAATTACAACCCTTCATACCAAATCATTTTAAGCTTTTAAGCTATTTTAAAAGTTTGTGACAGCTGTTTGGCCTGAGACTCGAAAAGCCATTTAAATAGTACATATCGCTTAATCAAATATAATTATCTTTCGGTCAAATAACATTGCAGACACATAACATGCGGACAAATATATTAAATAGTTAAGATTGAATTTTATGAAGGTTTAGACGGTGACGTGCAGAAAATCACCACCAAACAATAGAAATCCGACGACGGGAATAACAATTGTTCTGCATTTATATTTCTTACCCGTTCTTTACAGATCTGCTTCGTGAAAAAACCAAATTTCAAGTTCAAGTTGGAAAACGTGACCACACAAGAGCAAGTTATGATTTTCTTTCGCATTTGGAAAATCGTTTTTTTTTTGCTGAATTTAGTTCGGCTACTTTTAAATGTTGAGCAAACTAGAACGATACTAATAATAATAATAATAATAATAATAATAATAATAATAATAATAATAATAATAATAATAAATAGAGCTTTATTTCACACGATAAAACAAAGACACAAATAACCTATAATAGATTACAGGGTGTGTTTGGTGACCTAAAGTAGCAATAAAAAGAAGCATATAATTTTCACAAGATTAGCCAAAAATAGATATGACCATTTAAAATTAAAAGAAAAAAAAAGCTCTCAGAAGTAAAACATATTGAGGATAATAATTGATGAATAACAAATATATCTTTAGGTATGTAAAACAATCTTTTAGGTATGTAAAACAATCACAAATCTAAAAAACTATAATAATAATAATAATAATAATAATTAACAAGGCTTAGGAACGTTAACTTGCAATTTTCCACGACGTTTTTGTTGAGGTCGCCATCGCTGTTATTGAAATCCCTCATGTAAGAGACAGACAGCGACCAAACTTCTTCAAAGCTCCAAACACAACAAGCGCATTTAGTATGATAATTGGATGACTGTTATTATGTTTGTGCTCCTCACTACACAGTGCATTATTTTTTTTTTACAGTCATTTCGAACGGGTTTTTAAGCTCCTTGACGACACGTGTTGAAATAAAGAATTGTATTGTAGTATAGTTTACCATGTACGAGCAAACGAATTCTAAAAACAACGAAGCCAACTTCTGGCACCTCGGCTTTCTCCACTGTCATTTCACTTTGAAGTCAAAACAATTAAATCAAATTCCCGTGCAATGATTAAGTCTGCTTTGCAGGCGGTTTTCGTGTCGGCCCCACTCTATCTCGAATCTTCCAAAGTGGTGACTGCCTCTCTTGTTTAACTTGAAAAGCGTTTAAGCGTTGAAAAGCGAGTCTTCTCACGGAGGGTCAAATTCGCTACTTTGCAAGAACCAATATATGTATAAAAATTACTTCAAGAGCTATTTTAAAAGGATGAAGTATGGTGACGATAATTATTGTGTCACTGTTGTCATTAACCAGGGAAAACTTTAATGGTCTTTCCCGTAATAGATCATAGTGAGGGGTATATAGAATTAGTAAAAGACATGATATATCACAGTCGAAAGAATATTTTGCTCTTTTCTGTTTGACATTTTTCTTATTGATCACATTTCTTTTGATTTGGCCGTCATTATCTTATCTTCTCAGTATTGAACTTTTATCGTGGCTTTTCCCATATAAAACTTGGAATTTTCTCAAAAGTAGCTCTGACGTACTGATAGTCAAACTACGCTCAGGAGGCTCAGCTAACATAAACGGCCACCTTCCAGACGTTCAACTCGATCGACATCTTACTATTTTGTATCATCAGTTAGACATAATTCTAGGAGTCGTACTAATAATGCAACGAGTCACGGTACCTATTTTCGTTTCTTGTAAGCTGTATTTTCTGTGCACAAATTTTCTCAAATCACTGATGTACCAGAGATAACCTTTTGTTTCTTTCACCTTCAAAAGTTTTAACCTACGTTTATGGACATTGTACTTTCACATTCTACGTGCAAATAAAGCAGCCTGCTATTCTATCTACCCGTGGTGTTGGTTACTCCAAAGGAAAAAATGTGAAAAATCACCAAAACAGACAACATATAAACAGTAGTTCTAAACAGCCTACCTGCTTTCAAGTAAACCAAACTATTCCATAGTTGCCTCTGAATTATTATCGGCTCTTTGCCGGGCGAAACCTTTGAATGTTGTAGGCGATAATTTACCCATGCAGCGTGATTTTAATGTAAAAAAAAAGAACTAAACGCCTTTTTAAGTAATTGAGCTAAAAAAACAATCCGCTTTGATGAATCGTTATCAGAATTTTCCTCACATGACACAAATTGAAAAGGCTCTTAACATTGTCTTTAAGCCATTGACAATCCGTATGTCCTCTGTGCGGCATGTATTTTATGCATAATGTTGGCATTATTTTGGAATAACAAAATCAAAACAAACGACACTAAGGGTGCGTTCGATTGACCGTATTCCGGAATAGGAATATAAGTTATAAATCCTTCTTTTTTACGGAAATTCAAATTAAAATTGTCAAACATCTGCTAAAATGCTATTTCAAACATATTTTTATCATCCTTGCTGCTTCGAAACGCGCCAAACATACCGTTTTAATCATCACTCCACGTATTCTTATTCCGGAATAGGGTCAATCGAACGCGCCCTAAATTATTCTGACGATTTCTGACTTTTCTACCAGTCGCTTTTTTCAAGTGCTTTAACTGTTCTTGAATGTAAACTCCAAAACGACCGAACATCAGTTCAAAGCGAGTTCCAAAGTTCTTAACTCCCCTCAAAATATGCTATTTTTTATTATCATAGAATGACTTTCTGATTATTTTAACTCGTTTCGCATTTTAAACGTGTACCAGCCGCACAAAAATTAACTGGATGGCGTTGATAGGACCTTGCGAGGCTGAAACTGATTTGTGGTCGTCTGCATCCTTCCCACTTATTTCGAAAAAGTCCTCCCAATGAAAGATATATATATATTTTAAGTGACAAGTGTTTTTGCTCGTACGGGTAGGTAGGCAATTATTCTTCGCGGAAACTTGTTCCCAAAACGTCAAAATAAGGACTAACTAACTCACTAAATATCGCGTCGCGGTGAGTTTTTCCCTGACGTATAATGCGCCTCTAGAAGGAAAACGGCAGGAAAAGAATTTAAGGATGCTTATAAATTATAGAAACTTCTGAGTATCAACCACATTTTATGACCACCGTAGCAACCTGTAAATATTTGCGACATTTGTGATTAGAAAGACACTAACAACTTTTTGTTTCCCGCACGAAAGCCTTTACCCAAACTCAGTTTTTTCTGCAAATATGATAGCAACATAAAATTGGTTCGTTTGAAAATGGCTTAGTTCTTGTTAGTTTCTCGTCGTTCACGGTTTTGAAGAGGACGGCATATAAACTGAACAAAATGAAAAGCCTCAATGGTGGCGGAAAGTAGAGCATTCCTTTGAAAAAATAAATATTGTTTAGCACTTTGGACGGCAAAGTTCTACTCGACAAATCATTAGCATATTTGATTAAATGATGCCTGAAGTGATAAAATAACGAGCGGAAAATAAGATGAAGTTTAACTTGAAAACAAGTACAAAGATGCACATAGTGGGGGTTGTTCAGCGCTGTGATCATCATTTAATGCTTAGATTTTTTAAAGGAATGCTTATCAACACGGTGAAAAAATAGTAACGACCGCACAGCCGTATTTTGTGATGTTGTTAATCGAATCAATGACTAGATCTGATATACAGCGGCATAATAACACAGCGCTTATGAACCAAGGACTCAATCGGCAGGGGCCTATACCCATCGAAAGAGAGCTTTGTTTACTTAGGCCCGATTAGACGCCGTACTTTTCATGAGCCGAACCACAGGGAACCCCGCACAATCTGTTCATGTGACCGTTTGGAATTTTATAATAAAATGTGTTGGATTCACCGTTTGCTTCTTCTGTAGCGATATATCGATTAATATGTACATGGACCAATGCTAAATAAGCGTTGTATTACTTTATCTGCGGTACACTGTCGTTCTTTCACTTCAGAAGTGGTAATTTCATTCAGAGATTTTGAAGATTTCTAGTTCGCTGTTTGCTATGTCTCTCATCAAAAGAAGGACAATGGTGGTAAGTAAGCTTTGAACGGCTCCCCGGCGGGGGCGATTTTTCCCCGGGAAATCGCATCGATCCGCTTTCAAACTTCGCCGCAGAATGGCCGAAAGATTCACTCTTCTTCTCGTACTTCTCGATCGAAAATTCATCCAAACGGCCCGGAGTAAGACCTCGAAGAAAATCAAAATCCCTTACCTTCCAAATGGTCGAAATTCACATGTGCCAGCCTCAAACTGTCCTACTCTAACTCTACCATCACTTATTTCATTCAAACGCGACAAAAACATATATAACTTTCTAATTAGGAGCGCATTTAACTCTGACAACCAACCGGGAACCTTCAAATGTACACGCACACGATGCAAAACTTTTCCTTTTATTTCTAACACGATTAAGATCTCAGGACCGAATCGATCCGTTAAAATCACCGACCACTTTACATGCATCGCCGCAATTGTCGTCTATTGCATAACCTGCTCACTATGTAAGAAGACCTACATAGGCGAAACAGGGAGAAGATTGGCGGGCCGCTTTCGCGACCACCTAACGGAGATGTAGAAAAAAACGACACAGATGCATCAAAACCACTTGCAAGCCATTTTAATCTTCCGAATCACTTCCACCACAACATGACAAATTACGGCCTATCCTTACACCACGGGAACACAGAAAGCCGCAAGAATCTGGAACAAAAATTCATCTTTCAACTAAGTACACTCCATCTTCACGGAATCAATGAACGCCTCTCATTCCATTAAATTATTCACAGTCAAATTCATGTTACTATATTTCCACCAATGGCAAAGCTCCTCCACACCCGCACAAAAAACCTACAACACCCACAATTCCTCTATTCGCTCTGACGAAGGGCTAACGCTCGAAACGTCAGCTTTTTGATTAAACCAAATTTTCCTGTCCTGCTGACTGCCTCTTTCTGATTGGACGCCTTTTGAGGCTGGCAAATGTGAACCTTGTTATGCATTTCAATCGCTCGGAAGGCATGGGATTTTGATTTTCTTCGAGGGCTAACGTAGCTCCGGACCTTTGGATAGATTTTCAATCGAGAAGTACGAGACGAAGCGTGAATCTACCGGCCATTGTCATGCGAAGTTTGAAAGCGGAGCGATACGATTTTCTGGGCTCAACCGTTCTTTTCGCCTGGCGTCGGGAAATTCGGCTTTAGCCTGCGTAGCAAGCGTTCCTGTTGGACAGAAGAGCTTCGAAACGATTTTCCGCAAACTGGCCGCGCGAAAGTTGGGGCAAGAGACTGAGGGAACGCTTGCAAGAAGACCCCCTATTTTTGAAAAAACCCGTTCGCCCACGAGCGGGGCTTCTGATTGGTGCAGCACAGTCACAATGATTGACAGCTGACAAGTTTTCGACCAAAATGTTTCTTGTTTGTTCTAGCGTGACAAAGACAATGGCGGAAGATGTGGAAGGTGTTGAATCGTGTGTTGAAGCTAAGCGAATCGGTTCTCGGTCAACGCGCCATCTCTTTAACTGTATAGTGCAATGGCCATTTTGCCAACAGAATTCGAAAAAAGCTTATTTTTCAGATGTTTGTCATGACGTGCGAAGTTCGAAATAAAAAAAAAGGAAGAACAGGCTTCTCGAGTATCATCGTGATTTCTCCATTTCAAAGCATCATACGCGATCAAGTAAGTGGTTGAGGTAAATTCTATGGGAATGACAGCATGTGATTTAAATGACAATCTGGACTGCTCGGACGATATCCCTCAGGAAAATTCAGTATTATTTACGCGTCAGCTGAAGCCACTGTGGACAATTAAGCGTTTCCATAAAACACTAAAAGCAAAAGATTCGTTAATTAACGAAACTTTGACAGCGCTTATTCTTGACGGAAAGTTTGGACTGGACTGAAGTAAGCTTTTCGTTCCGCTTGCAAAAGATACTTTATATTTACGCAGGGTGAATTAATAAAATGCCTGCGAACTATCAGAATCCATATGTTTCAGGATCAACTAAACTGTATTCGTCAAATTCTCTGCTTACCTTCCCCAATGTAAACTTGAGTCCTATGTCATGGATTGAGACAAGATGAAGACAATTACGCAGCTCCCCTGTTAAATCTTCTCTTGTTGTGAGAAGAAAGCGGCTCCTTTGTACAGTCATGCGATTTTTTAAAGCACTTTTACTTGCTATTTCATCTACGATTTCGTGACGATTTGACCAAAAACGTACTGTGGAATATCAAACTAGCGAGGACGTTTTCCTGGTACGATTAATTTCGTCAACACCCTGCCGGCAGAGCCTTTCTTAACTCGCCCACTGGTGAGTTTAGAGAGGCTCTGCTCGCAGGATGTTCGTCAACCACTCTTCACCAAGAAATATCCAGTTTTAAAGTAAAACCTCTTAAATGGTTTCATGGTCAGCTTTTGTGGAGTTTTGCATTTAACGGCCTTACTACCCATCGAACTCTGTACGAGTTATGTACCTAAATTTCGTATTTTACGAGCGCACGGGTTGCTTACACGTTCTGAAAATTAACTGTTGTTTTCGACAGCTTCTTTCCAACCACACTGCAAATATCAGCTAGAATTTGTCCGTGAGTTTCTTTTGTTTTCGATGGTTTAAACAAATTCTCAGAAGAAACATAATCAGTCATACCCGGCTGAGAAGTTGCCGTTACTAATTTAACTTTAAAATCAGACTGGCAAATTCTGCATTGATCGCTTGGGTGTGTTCGATTCCTCGATTTCTTTTGACGGAAGTCAACTTGTGTTAACATGGTTATCTGTTATTGGCTAATTTGTTAATAAGACGTCAATCAGCGTGTGTCAAGTCAACCATTAAAAGGTGGGCGTTTTTCAAAAATAGGGGGTCTTCTTGCAAGCGTTTCCTGTCTCTTGCCCCAACTTTCGCGCGGCCAGTTTCCGGAAAATCGTTTCGGAGCTCTTCTGTCGAACAGGTGAGAAACGCTTGCTACGCAGGCTAATTCGGCTTTAGCACAGCCGCGAATCGGCTTTGATTCAGACGTGGAATCATTCATCTGCCGAACGTAATGTACAAACCATGTTTTACCTTCCACTTAAAAACCGCTGACAAAATGAATTGGTTTTCTTCGAGTTCGACGTTTGAATCAACAGGCGTACTTTTCTTAATTTGCGTCGGTCGAAACTCTCACTAAGTTCGGCTCATGAAAATTACGGCACCCGAATCGGGCCTTACTCTCTTCCGAATGAGATACAAGTCCGGTTCATAGGTGGGTTAACTCAAGAAATTCCGGCATAAATTTAAACACCTGCAGATGAAGTCAGACATTTTGCGAATCGATGGAACTTTATGAAGGCGAATGATTAGAAAGATTGGCGAATTTCATGGTGCCCAAAGAGAGAATGAAGCCCGGCCGGTTTGCCAGAAAAGCGAAGCTTAATCTCTTTCAATGACAGTGGTAGGGGGAAACGGCGCCCTTGCATGTGCCAAGCACAGCTCCGAAGTGCATTTATCATTTAAATTATTAATTGCCATTGCCATTCATAGCGTAATTTGTTGCTCATGCTGCCCCCGGGTCCCGAGTTTGGTGATGTGTGAACCCGCCAGCCAAATCAATTTTGCCAAAAGAAATATGTAAAAGAAATATGTAAAAAAAAAAAATAGAGCATATTACATGGTCGCGCGGAGATACGAAATTTTTCAACACGAGAAGAGAAATTTCGTATCTCCAAACGGCCATGTAATATTCTATTTATTATATAAACATCAATGAAATACTAAATCATTTCACGAAAGGCATCGAAAGACGCGATTTTCATATGAAGCCATAGCAACAGTGATCTTTTCACGTGTGTGAAAATAACATGTTATCTTCACGCGTGAAGATATCACGTTTTCGCGCGAAAGCTCACTTGGTATCTCATTGGTGTTTATATAATAAATAGAAACAATAA
>OX421447.1:9798723-9826223 GCA_949126865.1 Montipora capitata
CGGATTGGCTTTCCGTCAACACACGGTCTCCAGAGAGATTTTTGAAAACGCACTTTTCGTGTTTTCGTGCTGATATTGAATTAAAAATGAACTTTTCGAAAACCATGACATCACATTATTGGATCCAGCCTACCTCGTTCGCCAGCCGCTCCAAGGATAAACGGTTCAAAATTTTGTCTGGCATGATCGTGAATTGACATTTTCAAAGGTCCATGTTGGCTACTTTATATTCGATTGTAACTTTAAGAAGCAGATCGACTTCACCATCCCTTCAAACAAACGAGTCAGCCTTGATCTTGCCTTTAGATCTACCTAAATGCGTCATCTTTAAAAAGCATTTCCTGGTAAATTTAAGGGTTTTTCAATTTGTTCTGCGAACACAGACAAACGTAACGAGTTACGCGTAGCGCGAATTTAGATTCAGTGGCAGTGGCGTTTTCGAATAGTTTTGGTGCATTCGTGTGGACAGGTGAAATCCAAATTGACAAGCTTTGTCCAATAGAATATGCGGTAGAGCGAGTTTCAATCGAGTGTCGTAAAACCCAAACCAAAGTAATAACTTTGGCCAATCAAAAAGGACGGAGACAATCCAGTAAACCAATCAAAACTCGAAGTAATTACACGCTGCCGACACAAAGCGCAGGAAAATGTGCACGCGCGAGCCACGATTGGTTTTGGTTTCAATTCTGGCTCTGGTTGCTGGAAGCTTGGTTAGTGCTAACCGTTGGTTAAGAGGTATCAAGACCTGTAGGTTTCCATGGTATTTAACGCTGGTTAGTGCTAACCATGCTTCGAGCAACCCGGGCCTGATTGGTTGAGAAAGTGGCGCGAGAACTTTGAACCAATCACTGAGTAAAGTAATTGCAAAACCAATGCAATTTGCAACTGAAAACCGCCTAATAGAGCGAATCCTTGTGATCCATGATAATTATTTGGAATTCATTTTTGGATTAAGCCCATGCTGAAAAGGTTCGTTTTATGTGTCGTTCCTACAACCTTGCGGTCTTCTCTCACACCGACTGTCAATTCAACTGTCGTCCTTGAAAAACCCCGCAGTTTGGTACATAAGTAATAATAGACTTAAAATAATTTTAGTCAGAATAACGCCTATTATTAAAAATTGGATCATTGGATAATGCAATTCGAGAGTTTTGATTGGCTAAGCCATCATGGGTTATGAGCCATTATACCATGATCTACAAACACGGCAAGCATATGCATGATTTTTTGGGCCTTTTTATTTTTATTGTAGTCTAGTTTTCTATATTTTAGGGGCGTTTTTAATAAAACAATTATTCCACTCACGCTTGTTGGATAGGAGATGATTATAGCCAACTCGGCGCTACGCGCCTCGTTGGCTATCTATCATCTCATATCCAACGCGCGCTCACGGAATAATTGTTAATTATTATATGGCAAGCAATTCTCAGGCTAAATGGAACACTGGTTTAGGTTGGCTGGTTTTCGTTCGGGATTTTACAGTACGAACCATTACCATAGACACGGTCCGTTTCCGTATTTTTTCTCTCCACCTCCCGGAAAATTCAAGTCGAGCGAAACACAAAAAGCGGAATTATTTTTTTAATCACAACCGTACAATTAATACAAAGCAAGCGGAATTTAGTTTTAAATGTAAAAGGTTACCGTTCAAAGCTCACTGATGGAAGACGAAGATTACGAACATTCACCAAGCGGAGAAGTGTCCGATCGCTCAAAGAAACCATACCATATAATAAACAACTTACTAACCTCTCCTGCTCGGGACCGAACTGGGGAATATTGGCACTCGGTCGTTTTTGTACTGCCACGATGTTGGGCCGATATTGCCCAGTACGGCCCTCGCGCTCGGTTAGTAAGAGATTAATATGGAGAATTCACTCTCTCATCTCGTTTTCTCTAGCTTTGTCTGAACGGACCCTTTGCAGGATAGTGATCACATGTTACAAATCCGCCATACTGGGACGCAAATTGCGCACTGGGACATCTAAAACAAAGCTAGTTATATAATCTAAATTTTCTTTGTTTTAGATGTTCTAGTGGGCAATTTGCGTCCCAGTATGGCGGTTTTTGTACCATGTGATCACTATCCTGCAAAGGGCCCATTTAAAGTATGTAAAACGAAAAATACTCAGTTTTGATGCACTGCGCCCCGGGCGCAGTGCATTCAAAACGTTGTAGGAATAGGAGGCTCCTATTCCTACAACGTCTCCTTTCTTGTTATTCACAAAACGTCCCGTTGCTGCTAAATTAAAAATGAAATCTGCATGTCTTATCGGTTAACGTTCGATCTCATTCATCGTAATATGCGATCAGGCTCTATTTTAGTTTCGTTTGGTACGTACTGTGGAGTTGGCGAAGTTGCGAGCGACGACACAAGAGAACACGGATTAAACTGATTTCTTTCGTGGAAATTAGTTTCAAGATGATAACAAAGAAAAGCCGGATTCACAAGAGTGAAGGGATTCAGAATAAATACTCTGTTTTTCACGCTCTCGTTGGTATCTGCTTGACTGACAAGGCGGGTTGACGAAATTTCAGAAATTTAGTAAGTATTTTAACAAAGGTACTCAACACAATAATCGAAAGACTATATAATAGTTTTAAAATCGGTGGATGAATTTAAGGACGGTGCCTACTAATTCAAAGATATTTTTGTGCGGTTTTTGAATATGCGGGAAAAGCAGATCTCAAGTTGCCTGTGTAGCAAGCGTTTCCGTTGGGGGACATGAAGACTTTTAATGTATCGAGGTATATCTATGACAAAATTCAATGATCAGTAATTGAAATAAAATCGTCCAAATCTTGATTGCATCAATCCAAAGCTGAATGGCAACAAGCCGATTCTGCAAATGGCCATCACGGAAAGAGGGATAACGCAGAAAAGCATAACGCAAATAGCCAAACGTAAAGAGGAATAACGCAGAGGCATAGCGCAAAAAGGCACAACGCAAAAACGAATAACGCAATAAGGCATAGTGCAGAAAAAGCATAACGCAAAAGGCATAACGCAAAATAGCCATAACGCAGAGGCATAACACAAAGGCCCTTTGAAGAATGGAGACTAGCTGCGTACTCCGTAAATAATTTAAGCTCTCACAAAAACGTCAATCGTTGTTCAAGGGAAAGGACATAAAATCGCTATCGAACTTTTTCTTCCTGTTTAAGTTATGCGTCTTAGCGTTATGGCTCTGCGTTATGCCTCATTGCGTTATGCTTCATTGCGTTATCCTTTTTGCGCCATGGCCATTTGCGTCATGTCTGCGTCATACATTTTTGCGTTATGCCTATTCGCTTTATGCGTATTTGCGTGATGCTTATTTGCGTTATCGTTATTTGCGTTATGCCTCTTTCCGTGATGGCTATTTGCAGAATCGGCTTGTTGCCATTCAGCTTTGGATTGATGCATTCATGATTTGGCCGATTTTATTTCAAATACTGATCATTGAATTTTGTCATATATAGATATAACTCCATATTAATGTTTTGACCGCGCCCTCCCTTCTCCAATTTTTTTTTTGCGCTCACCCTATTCTCGCGCGGCCAGAAAAATGAATTCGCTTCTCACCCGCTGGAAACGCTTGCTACGCAGGCTACGTTCCAAGGCGAACCCTGCTTCTTCGATCGCTGCTTTTTTGTTCAGCCTTGCATTTTGCCACTGTGCGAAAATATTACTGCGATTTTTATAATTCTGGGGAATTAATCTTCAAGTGCCAACGACCAAACTGCGTTTTGGCTTCAGTAACAGATATATCGTTTTGCAATGATGATAACATGATTCATCAACAAATAATCCTCGTTCCCTCTCCAAAGGACAAATAATATATCTAAAACCCCAAGTGCTTCAATTTTGCTATTTACACTTCTACACCAACGAATTAAATCATTCCAAACCGTTGTAATAATGGGACCTAACACGTGTTTTTAAACTCGACAAAACACTGCTGCTCGTTTTTTAAACATTACTTAAACGTGCAAACTGTCTAGATCTTCGTTCATATGCTTACTTAGAGACTTGGAACAGATAGTTATGCACCTTGCATAATGTGTTAATTTTTCTTGATAATGGCGGATAAGTCGGCTTTTCGTAGTTATATTTCCATAGATAAGCTTTAAAATCGCTTCCGATCAAGAGATTGAATCTGATTTCAGGCTGTAATTGGTAAAGGACTTTAATGTCTGCGGCGGCAACGTTGACGAAAACGTCATTGAGAGTTATATTTTCCTAACTTTTTCGTCTTGATTCATTCGTGCAAATTTTTCCAAACCTAGCAAAATTATCCAGGAAAATGCACCGGAAGGAGCGATGTTGAAACTTAAAAAATGCTTAAATTTTGATTTTGCAGATAACCTGTGAACAGACAAATACATAACAGACTTCATGTCGCTCGTATACAGACCATCCATTGTTCAACGATTTTTTAAAATACCATTTTCATGTACACCAACTATACACTGACAGTTTACATCCCTTCACAAATCTTTCTTCTGTGTCGATTTCAACTGCGGCTTGAATAATAAGATTCGTGTATTTAATTTACTTTCCAAACTTTCAACAAGCCATCAACATCAAATACTGATATTAATTAACGAAGGCACGGTGCACTCAACATCCGCTGATCTAAAAGCCATTTTAATTGCAATTTTAACATTCATTTTGATTCTGATAGTCACAGAGTGTATCCGCCGCCATTGAGTGTCATTAAAATCAAAGTTGGTGTAAAACGTCAGCATTATGGTGTTCGAGGCTGTGCATTGAATTGGTTTTCGAGTTATCTGAGTAACAGGAAACAGTATGTTGAATTTACTGGTCAATGCTCATCTCTTTGCAAGATACGGTGTGGGGTACCACAGGGTTTTTTTTTGGTACATCTGCTTTTCCTTATTTATACAAATGACTTGCGTGAAGTGTCCAAGGACTTAAACTTATTTTATTTGCTGACGATACTAATATCTTTTTTTCACATAACGATGCCAATCTTCTCTCTGAAATCTTGCATTCTGAGTTGCTGAAATTAAGTCAGTGGTGCAGAGCTATATATAATATAAAGCTGCCATTAATTTTAAAAAAATCTTATTTTATGGTCTTTAAACCTCGACAAAAGAGGTAAAAACCTTGGTATATCTATAAAAATCAGTGATCATTGTATCGACCGAGTCAAAGAAACTGTGTTTCTAGGAGTAGTCATTGACGAGAACTTATCTTGGAAGCCACATATACTGAATGTTTCAAGGAAAATTTCGAAATCAATAGGTATTACAAATCAGTTTTGTCTGCCAACCACCTCTTTGCGTACACTGTATTATAGTTTAGTTTATCCATATCTAATTTATTGTGTTTCAGTGTGGGGATCTACTTATCACTCAAACTTGCGCCGTATTGTCACTCTACAGAAAAAGGTTGTCAGAATCATATCAAAGGTTTCTTGCAATTCCCATGCACACTGAAAATCTCTTTAAAAAACTCAGTTTTTCTTACATTTTAAGCGAAATGTTCTTTTCAAATTGGAAAACTTGTGTTTCTCTTTACTAAGGGGTTACTTCCTAATGCACTTGGCAATATGTTTCAGTTTGTGTCTCAGAGACTCCTATAATACAAGAAATTCTCGTAATTTTTATTTAGTATAAACACACAGGTGATTACACAAAATCGCGCGCTCTCATTGGCTCGCTATCTCGGATTATCAGCCGATAATCACCTCGACGGACAAAATGGCTGCCAGTAGTCCTTTTGCCACCGTAAGTGAAGATGATTTCGCGTTGAAACGTTTTTTTTTCTCTTTTTTGAAATAATCACCTGTGTATTTATACTAAAACAAGTATTCGCCTTCGGCGAATAATTGTTAATTAGTATAAATACACAGGTGATTACACAAAATCGCGAGCTCTCATTGGCTCGCTATCTCGGATTATCAGCCGATAATGCCCACGACGGACAAAATGGCTGCCAGTAGTCCTTTTGCCACCGTAAGTGAAGATGATTTCGCGTTGAAATATTTATATTTTCTCTTTTTTGAAATAATCACCTGTGTATTTATACTAAAACAAGTATTCGCCTCAGGCTCAGTGATTATCGGTGAATATTCACCTTGACTTCGTCTCGATGAATATTCACCGATAATCACTTCGCCTTCGGCGAATAATTGTTAAATATTCCCATGCGAACTAATATAAGGCAATTTTCAGTGAGATTTCGAGGACCAAATTTCTTTAATTCTCTTTCACCTGAAATCCAAAACGCTAATAGTGAGTGTTGGGTTATTTAAGAAAAAGCTCAAGGATTTTCTTTTCTTGTGATCTTTTTTACTGCATGGTTTTTAGTTGGCGAACTTTGCGTGTGCGTGAGTGCATGCGTGTTTAAAAAGGAGAAAAAGTCATTACTGTTAGTTCAGCCTACTGCTTTATCTCATTTTTGAGGAGCTCATATCAAATAAGCCTTCTGGGTTCTTTATGAGCTTCCTCGCCACTAAATGTTTTTAATAGCATATTATAATATTGTCATGATAATACTGAGAATTGTGGCAAAATAAACTGGTTGTTTATAGCTCTTGACAAACATTCCTGGTTTGCCTATCCGTTTCGTTTTTGCCGCAGCTGCTTCAAGATGAAATTCTCTATAAAAACTTGATCATGCTGAGAGCTAACCAAAAACACCCGCAATTTGTTGCAGAACAGCAAGACCCTGTTGAATTCTGGAAAACCATTGAAAATATAATTCGTTTTACAACAGGAACGCCTGGGCGAAGAGCTATTAAATAATAGTGTAGGAAGCAATAAGCTGTAAGATGGTTCAAACTTGAATTGTAAGCGGCTGAGCTTCTTGTGACAACGTTTCAATGATAAATCTTGGACAAGAGAGCAACGCTAAAAGTTGAAAAGAAAGCAACCAATGCGAATACAAGAAAAAATGAACAATTACGAAATAACACCCCTCACCTCCTCATCGGTTGGTAGTAAGGGCGGTCGTACCCACTGAAGAAGTCGATGCTAGATTCAGCTGCGACGGTCTATTTGTTTAGAGACGATATCGCTTGAATATAAATTGCAATGAATATCCGTGCTGTAAATCATACAAAGTAAACACCTCAGAGACGGATTCTCCCAGACATAATAAAAATACATTTGAATGAGCTACAATTCCAAAGCCAATATAGCTGGTGTCCGGAATCTCTAATGTGAATGTCATTCTTTTTCAAAAAGCCGACTGAAATACGAACGCGGTTAATTTTCTCTTGTTTACAGACGCAAACCAAACTTCTGCTTAAAAAAATACTCTGTTGTCGATTTGCGACATCTCAGACAAAAGATACGTTACCAAGGATTTCCGATGAATAATCACATATTGTCAAAACAAGATTAACAATTTTACGACTCTTTAGCTGGGACGTTCAAATTAGGTCTTCCTTTCATTGTTATATTTCAAAATCTTAGCTCCTCGTAAACCAACCGAAAACTCAAGTATTTCGGGGAAAATAGTCGTTAATCATTATACACGTGTTTATGAACTCGTAATATAACTGATCTAAACTAAAACAGCTGATGATTATGAAGAGATGCGAAACCATTAACTGGAAAGAAAATTTATTGCCCAGAGGAAAAAAATGGATTTATGCTGAGTGTGACATGCTTAGTTAGTTATTTCCCATGTTGCAGTTTGGACATTTCTGTCATCCGGGATTTTCTGGAGATCATTCACCATTTGTGCAAGCTAGGCGGAGGCTGATTCAACAGAGTCAAATCAATTTTCCCTCCCCACCCTCCCTATTTTTACTTTCTTGTAGATGGCGTGTGCCCCCTTTTTGGGTATTTCCTAGGTTACCATGCTGATTTTCAATAAACGGCCTAGGCCATCAGGGCTTGGCCAAATTATCCCAAACAAATGCGGTATTATTTGTGTCCCAGCAAACGGAGCTCGCCCAGAGCAATGCCTTGCCAACAATATCAGTCAGATTGTATGGAGCATGAAGCATAAATGACATTTTGAGGAAAAAGCTGTCATGTACGTTGAGGTAGTTTCGTGTTTCATTAACGAAGCACACGACACGATTACTGTTTTAACAAGCTACTACGGGTGGAAACACTTATAACTAAAGAATATTTTTTTCGCGATAAGTATTCATATAGTTTAGCCAAAATTATCGTTAAAGCCCCGTGCAAACTAGAGTTGATAAGGGGGCAAACAGACGAAACAACTCCCAGTATTGTCGGGAGTTGTTGGTTTTGCAGACGTCACAGGGAATGGTGTTGGCAGTTGTGTGCAAAAGGACGCAACATTTCCTAACAACGTAAGGACATGCAGTGTGTTATGGGAAGGATACAACCCATAAGACTTTGAACACTTACAAAATTCGGCTGCCATCTTGTTTTCACGCTTTGCTGTCTCCATGAACTGACCATATATAATGAGCGTGCGTAGCCCCAACAATGTTGAAAGAGCTCTGCAAATGGATCCAACATTTGTTGCGGCGATCACGGAACAAACGAATGTGGAGAATTGTTGGCTCAAAAGTTTGACCAGTTTCAAATTTCGTGCAACAACTCCAAACAACACGAAAACAACATGCAACAGGGTGTGGAAACGGACGTAACATGTGACACCTAACAATGTTGGAACAATGTTGGCCAACAATGTTTCAATGTTGGGAGTTGTTGGCCAACCATGTTGCGTCCGTTTGCAAGGAGCTTAAAACTTAAACAATGGAAAATCTACATTTACTTTGACACAAAATAGCACTTTGGTGCCTGAACACTAACTTGCCGCAATTTATATTTACCCCAAAACTAAAAAAAAAACATTTTTTTTCCGAATTAAGACAACCGAAAGGAACATGCAGTTTAACTTTGTCACATGTCCGGGCTGAATGCCCACAGAACAGTAGTCATCTCTCAGTGTTGTTTCAGTACCTGCCACACAAGCGTGATGAACTTTTACCTGGTCTTCGAAGCGAGATAACAAGGAATACACGGGGACGTGCCATAAATAAAGGAGTTACTCCAGCCACTGCCTTTGTTCGACTTTATCCAAGCATGAAGGGAAATGCAAGATGGCGATCAACTGTTGTAACAAAACAGAGACGGAACTCGTTAATTATTTTTCTATCGGAAACAAAAAGGAATAAGAATCTTAAGGCTAGTTTTAAACGTCGCATTTTACATGTGCCGAATCTAATGCAAATGAGAAAAATATAGTGTTTTCGCTAATTTGCATTAGATTCGGCACATGTAAAATGCGACGCTTAAAACGGGCCTAAGAAAGATGCTTGAAATACTTGGCTCAGTGAAGCAAGGATGAGTCCCAAGAGAAACTAACTTGCACTGGTTTGCGTAAAGAGATTATAAAAGTAGATTATAAGGTTCCGGGCGTATTGCAGCCTCCAACTGTAAAAAAACTAATAAGACAACAACTGCTCAAAAACTTGACTATGAGGCCCTCAACGAGTAAGACTTTTAAAATGTGATGGTTTTCGTAAAAGCCATGCGTTCATTCATCTATATTCATAAATTTCAAAGAGAATTTGAGACCTCTGTAAAATGCTCCACTCCACTCCAAACCTAACGGGTGAGTTGCTCAGAATCGCTTGAACATGTTAAGGGAAGGAAGTGATTTAACTGAAATTGTTGGGAAACCTCAGATTCAGGTTCCTTAGCAGTTTAGTTGATAACTCACTCATAAGCTGCTTGTCCTAGTCGTTCGGGTATTCACCTTGCATGCGGCCAGGCTTCATGGGAGAAGATAAGCCAATAAGCGAAGCGAGCTGAGTACCCCGCTCGGTCTCATTTTGGTTTCGCCCCGTTCATCAGTCATCTTAGCTTGCGACTCTAGACTCTTCATTGCATCATTAGGAGAGGCTTGCTTTGATCTGTTTTTGAATAGCGTGCGTCAAATTCTAAGAGAACTGAGATCTCCCTCAAATCCATTGAATTCCTGACTAAAGCAATTTTTTCGCGTGCATAGCCATTAGCTGAACACTGGCGCAGCCTGCCTAAGCAGGTTGCAGTTATGCTTTTATTCGAAAGGGTACAACGACGAGCAGCACAGTCTGTTGTTGTAAGAAGAGACTAAAGCAAGAGGTAAAGCATCACGAGCAATATGAACAAATTAATCTCTTAAGAAAGCTGGCTTATATCCTCCTTGACGCAATGCTACGAATGGTCATATTGAAGTGCTTGAAAATACTATACCTCTAGTCAAGTGGTTCCCAAGCAAGTCAAAGAAATCTGACCTGAACTCAGGCTTTCACAGATACCAGTCTTCCTTTCCACGGGCTAAAACTAAATGGAACTCGTAACCTGGTTTAACTTGTCTTAATTCAGTTTAATGAGGTTTCACCACCTGGGTGTAGAGGGTCAAAAACTCCAATAATTATATTGCCAGTGTGCCCTTTACAAGGCCAGGGGACGATTTCTCGAAAGTCCCGAAACTGCCAGCCACTTGTTTTAAAAAGCTGGTCTTTTAACATGATTTTAAGATAACAAAAAGTAGAATGACAATGAAGTTTCATGAATCAAAACCTCCCCGTTCTTAAGATACAGAGGGAATTGTGACAATCAAGAAAAGGTGCAAAACGTTTCAGGCCCCAGATTGCAACAAGGAAATTCCATGCCTTGCTCTTTGCAAATGCGTGGATTCTTTAACGTCCCACGAAAGTTATGAACAAGGGTTTACTAGTTCACTGCATCGTACTACTTGATAACTTCAATTCAGCCATTTCAATGGACTTTATCGCACTTGGACATTTTCATTTCTAGCAGATCAAGATACCACTGTGCCTAAAGACTGCCAACAACTGGTCTGTATTTCCAGAGTAGGCCAAGTAAATAGGCATCCAAATAGGCACTTCATGAAAACCAAGCATATAAGCATCCAAACAGGTCCTTCATGAAAGCCAAGAAAGTAGGAGTCCAGTTAGGTACTTCATGTAACACAGGCATACAGGTGATAGTCGTCCAGGTGGGTACTTCATGTAAGTCATGCATGTAGTTACCCAGGTAACTGCGTCATGTAAGCCAGGCATGTAGTCGGTCAGGTGGGTACCTCATTTAAGCCACGCATGTAGTCATCCAGGTGGGTACGTCATGTAATCTAGGCATATAGTCACCCAGGTAGATACTTCATGTAACACACATATAGGCATCCAGGAAGATATCCCATGTAAGCCTGACATGTAGTCGTCCAGGTGGGTGCGTAATGTGATCTACGGAAAGAAAAATGGGGGTCATTGAGCATTCAAGAGAGTAATCGCTGCGAAGTTCTCAAAGCGATTGTCTATTTACACTGTCACGCCATTGCGTGACATTTTGAAGACCTGGGTCCACAGCTATGCCATGAAGCCACATGCTTTCACGTTCCATTTTTGTGGAAAATGTTTGCGCCTTTAGCATCGTGTTTACCTTCGTGGTCTGCGATGCATGACGTGTGTCTGACATGCGCGAAAAAATGCGCAGTAGCAATGGGCGCGAACGTCCTTAAGAAATTTGAAAAGCCATATCGCCATGAGTTTAGGAAGGTGTCCTACAACTTATCAGCATCTTTAACTTCATTTGAATGTCCAGTAACTTTGGCTGCTCTCTCAATGTGCCGCCCTGATTTTCTGCGTCTTGAGGCTACAGCAACTGTGTTTCTGTCCTCTTTGTTATTCGGCTCACGCTTGGAACTCCCATACGTCAATATGATATACATGATAAGCACAGAAAAATGAATTCACTCGCAAACATTGAACCTCTTGCTCCTTTGGGATGCAAAATCTGAAACTACGTACTGTACAGTACAATACTTTTACCCGAATGGGACTGGCATGCAGACAACTAAAGTGGCAAATTTTGATTACGTAATGGCAGAGTCGGGCTGTACTCGGCTGATGGGGAATGATGAACGTGAACATGCGTGGGTGAAAACGTGGCACCGTTGTGTGCATGTGATTTTAATTTCTGAGAGGTCCTTATTTTGCTCAGAAAATCTACAAAAGAATCTACACAGTTCGCAGGGCCTCATTGCCGGTTCACTTGTCCACAAAAAACGAAGATTCAACTAGTACTGGAACAATGTTAAGGCATGTCAGATATCGCATAACATGGCTTCCGAATGTGTGGTGTGGCACAGAGAAAAAGTACAAATGCCTTAAACGGCAAGGAATCAGTATGTTATAAGCCTGAAAATTGTGTTATATTTTTGCTCCAGAAACAGTAGATGGTTCGAAAGCAGTGTGTAGTTTGGCATACTTTGCACCTGCCAGTCACAAATCATTCGGTTTCCAAAAACACTCATTGACTCCACTGTAACGTTTGTTTACCACTCCTTTATTAACTGATCCTTGGATTTTAGTATGGGTGACACCTGGGTTTTTCCACAGCCAAATTTCTCAGACAATTTTACGAATTCCAAGAGTGTGGTTTTTCGTGTGGAAGGCAATAAATTCCATCTTCTGGGGCAAACTCAGACAAGTGCGAACTTCCGTGTATGTTGTTGTTTTTCCTTTGACAATCGTCTTCTTTGCTTGAGATAACAATGATGACTATTTTGCAACTTCTTATTCACATGAGCTGTTTGTGGGCTTTGTAGTTTCTGCTCGCAGAGGTTATCACAAGTTTAGGAAAAATGGCACGGTATGCTCTTTGCCGACAATCCAACATTCCTGTCAGTGGGCCAATACTTCGAGGAAGCTATCGCAATTGCAAAACGCCTTGGGGAGGGAAGGGGGGGGGGGGGGAGGGGGGGGGGAGGCGCCTCTTACTTTTCCGCTTCAAATGGCTGGTTGAGCAAATTGAAGAAAATATTCAACATCAGTGAAATGCACGTTGCTGGGAGGACGGCGACGTCAGCAAAGAAACTCTCACAAGCTAGAATGAACGTGCCCACGAATTGAAGAGAGATTATCAGCCAAAAGCCAACATGAAGCATTGGTGTCCCAGATTTGTATTTCTACTTATTTCCTTGTACAATTTGTGACAAAAAAACTCTTGGACGAAACCAATACACTGTTGAGGACTGAACCTATTAGATAAGTGAAGTTCTTTTTCTCAAGTGTTGGTCATCAGGTTTGGCTAAGCCTAAACATACTCCAAAAGTTATTAAAGCGTTCAACCAGAAAAACGAATAACCAAACGTCCCCCTTAGGATTGGACTATGGGAATCACAACAACATGTTCCGTACAAAACATCCTTTATTGCCTGCCTTGAGACAAAATAGCCAGCATTACTGCATAATGGACAACAGAGATTTTCAAAGAACTTTCACTCTGAGGTGAAATAGACCTTTTTCGCTTGTACATTTTGTTTTCCCAATACAGATCATGTGATGATGCTCAGGAGGTCTGGTCCCTTGTTTTGTTCATTAAAAGGAGTGCATGCAGAGATATTCATGCTTGCATGCACTTTTTTAATGAACAAAAAAAAGGACCGAACCTCCTGAGTATTATCACATGATCTGTATTGGGAAAACAAAATGTACAAGCGCTAAAGGTCTATTATACAAAAATACTGACATTAAGTATGTAACAAATTAAAGAAAACTTGAATCATTCCACATAGCAGTCCCATGAATTTTTTAAACTGTAAAAGGTTGGATTACACTGGAACCAAACGAGGAAAATTCTTACACCATGCTTACAAATAAGTGTCAAATGGTCTCGGTTTTCCAGTACTACTCTTGGCCATTCACTCAAAATCAAACATTGTGCCTCATCGGTGAAATGGTGGATTTAGTGCTCAACAATCCGTACGAAAATCGATTACACCGTACAACAAAACATAACCTGGTCCTGCTTTACTCCTGTCATTAAGCTTTCTTGGGGGGTAGGAGATAGTATTTATCCTCCATTGACCCCCGCCCCGTAAGAGAAGCCCCTTCTAAAGTAGACCCTAGATTACAAGAATCAGTTTGCTGGAAAAGACTGGATATATTCATTTCAGACCGTACAATTACGATACCATACACTCGGAGCTAAATTTATCCAATCTGAAGTAGGAATGCAGAGAGAAAGTCTGAATGAGAATAGCGAATGTGAATCTCCCTTCTCGACAAACATACATGTAGTTCCATTGCAGCCTCAAACTTCAGTGACTAAACGAGGACATTCGTAGATTTTGTATCGTGTTTCGCGCTGTAAGAGAAAAGATTAAGAATAACATGACGATTTTCGACTTTAAAGCATACTGCAAGCAAAGTTGGGGATACAGAGTTCATAGCAACGATGCACTCGGATACAATGACTGAAATCTTAGAGGTAGGGTCCAACTTAAACAGCGGGTTTTTAACAAATGAATTGTCAGTTGTGTCACGAAGATGAATGCTATTTCCATTTGCTCTTGATTCTGAGTCGCAGCCTTTATATTCTAGGACAGGCCAACATGAAATCACTTGGAACTCTGGCTGTCACCCATAAAAGTTTAAAGGTAATTGAATAGTAAAAAATGAGGCGATGGAATCTCTCACTTTCTGTGTGGACATTTTTTCCTGTGCATGTTTTTTGTTTGTTTGTGCCAAGCTCGCCAGACTGAGCCAAACAACCTCAAGCCCAGGTTTCCTCTCCTCTACTCCTCATGTAGTCAAACGAAGATTAATCAAACAATGAAACAACTTAATAATTTCCTATCCAAGGTTGAAAATTTGATAACATCTCATCTCGTGACTTTTCACGTCACCTAAGACCAGAAATGCATCTTATTAGATCTATGCATGCGAAGAATGCCTTTAAAGTGTCCCAGTGACCAAAACAAAATTTTTCTTTAGATTTCAAAACTATTTAAAGCAAACACTAAGTGACCAAAGTTTTAAGCCTTGATTTCAAAAAGACAACTGTTAAGTTTATTTTAAGTGGGATTTTCAAAACTATGTAAACAAACACTAAGCGACCAAAGTTCTAAGCCTTGATTTAAAAAAAGACGCCTGTTTATTTTAACTGGGATTTTCCTATTTAATGGTCCACCATTACTAACTAAAGTTCTTCAGAGAGCTGGTTCGAGGAGAAAATGACGTCAAAGGCTCACTAGTTTAAGAATGCAATGAGTGTGTACGCTGCAGAATTAACATGCAGCACGAATGTTTTCGGCTTTTCACTTTTCCCTGGATCCAACCTTCTGAGGTCCATTTGGTCAGTTTTGAACGTGAGTAATAGCGGACCGTGGAATCCAAAACTTACACTCAAAGCAAACGGCCTTTGGATAAAAATCAAAGCTCAAAATTTTGCCAGTCATCTGTTAAGCAAACACACTTTCAAAATCTGGAGGAAAAAGGAAGAAGTGATTTTTTTTTAATCACAGGGGCACCTTACGTTTGAGCCTTTGCTACCGGTTTCGAATATTAAGGAAAGGGTAAAGGTCAGCGTTATTTTTAGCTTAGGGCTAATGCAGCTACTTATACTCCCTTGAGGGGGACCATTTTGTGAGGTTAATTGTCCGAGGTATGAGTAATTTTAAAGTTGAGGAGCAAAGGGACACTTCTTGACTCTTAGAGCGAGTGTCGTAAAGCCAAAACCAAAGTTATTACTTTGGTCAATCAAAAAGGATGGAGACAATCCGATAAACCAATCAAAACTCGAAGTAATTACACGCTGCCGATACAAAGCGCGGGAAAATGTACACGCGCAAGCCGCGATTTGTTTTGGTTTCACTTCTGATTGGTTGAAAAAGTGGCGCGAGAACTTTGAACCAATCACTGAGTGAAGTAATCATAAACCAAAGCAATAGCCCTTTTCACGGTTAGGTTTTCTCATTTGCATGACGTATAATCTAGCATGTATGTGAGGCTATTTCGGGCTATTTTGTAGTTTTAACCCGAAATTGCCAAGCATCCACGTTAGATTACATTGTAATGCAAATGAGAAAAACTAACCGTGAAAAGGGCTATTCGCTAATTACTTTCGACACTCAATTGAAAACCACTCCATTGAGATCCGAGTGCATCTAATTAGAGGCATTTCTAGACACATCAAGGAGATAATTTCTCCATTTCAGTTTTACTCTCGACCGTGTTTAAGAATTCTTCATGCAATTCGCGGTGAGAACGTTGTCCATTTCTGATAGAAAAACTTACCATCAAAGTAAGTAGTATCTGTTATATCATCTGGGCGAGGAACAAACGGTGGTGGATGGTTATGAAGAGATGACCAATCCAGACTCAAAAAGAATGGAAGCCTTTGAATTTCTGGAAAAATCGAAAGGAACAAATGGTCATTATATAGATGCGCCCTGGACAGTCAGATCTGTCCAGGATTGGAAGTTACGACAATCACAACCATTTTGATAAGCATCAAAACGGGTCCTCTAACACTTCCCTCAAGTTAACAGTACACGTGTCCAGAAATTTGCCCTCCGCAGCATACCCCTGACGCAAACGCAAAAAGTTCAGTCCCCAAGTACGCTAGCACCTCTGATATAGATGGATGGTTATTCGTAAGAAATTTTTCATTTATAAAATATCAACGCTATCCTGAGTATACAATAGAGTGGTTTTCAATTGAGCGTCCAAAGTAATTAGATAATTACTTTGGTTTTGCATTAGAGCGGTTTTCAATTGAGTGTCGAAAGTAATTAGTTAATTACTTTGGTTTATGATTACTTCACTCAGTGATTAATTCAAAGTTCTCGTGCCACTTTTTCAACCTATCAGAAGTGAAACCAAAACCAAAACCAATTGTGGCTCGCGCGTGCACATTTTCCCGCACTTTGTGACGGCTACATGTAATTACTTCGAATTTTGATTGGTTTACTGGATGGTCTCCGTCCTTTTTGATTGGCCAAAGTAATTACTTTGGTTTTGGATTTACGACACTCATTCGAAAACCGCTCTACTTCACTCAGTGATTGGTTCAAAGTTCTCGTGCCACTTTTTCAACCTATCAGAAGTGAAACCAAAACCAATTGTGGCTCGCGCGTGCACATTTTCCCGCGCTTTGTGTCGGCTACGTGTAATTACTTCGAGTTTTGATCCGTTTACTGGATTGCCTCCGTCATTTTTTATTGGCCAAAGTAGTTACTTTGGTTTTGGTTTTACGACACTCATTTGAAAACCGCTCTAAGTTCTCCTTCCACTAATAGACCATTTTCGAAATATCAATATTCATCTTGATAGTGAGGACAAGAAAAAAAACAAAAAACAGAGACACGTTGGAATGAATGTGAAAAATATTTACATATTATCCACTTTCCTTTGCCTTTGTCCTCTAAACCTCTCTTTCAAGCTGAATTTTAATGTATCGAAAAAGGCCTATTAATCCCTTGTCAGAAAGAACTTTGCGCACATGCAATACCTAATGCTCCTGGTCTGTGTTCTGCGTGAAGTATAAGGATGCTTTCAACTGCTCCCACAGCAATTTCAGACAATGCTTCGTCACCCTCTGGCCACAACAGCTCTGCAAAACCCAACAACATATTTTTTTTGAGTCTTCAAGCTACCTTGACCTTGGAGCTATGGAGCGAATTGCAACTGATTGCTGAAAGTAATTTTGCAGTTAGTAACGGGTAAGATGCCACGCATAATTCTCATTTAATTAAAAGGAAAAGCAAGACACATCGCGACTTACTCGCGGTCTTCTTTACTTAGTCTGGTCAGTAATAATTGGCTTATTTTGATTTAAATGTCTGTCGTCATGTTAGAGGACATGACATGAATTAAATTTGTCAAGAAGACATTGCGTGACTCTTGCGCGACGCGTGATAATTACGCATGCTCTTGCAAAAAAATTAAATCATAAAGGGATGTCGCAAGCACAATGATGCGTTCACGTTTTTTGGCGATACTTTAGTGGTTATATTTAATTGCTCTAGAGCGAGTTTCAATTGAGTGTCGTAAAACCAAAACCAAAGTAATTATTACTTTAGCCAATCAAAAAGGACGGAGACAGTCCAGTAAACCAATCAAAACTCGAAATCATTACACGTAGCCGACACAAAGCGCGGGAAAATGAGCACGCGCGAGTCACGATTGGTTTTGGTTTTACTTCTGATTGGTTGAAAAAGTGGCGCGAGAACTTTGAACCAATCACTGAGTGAAGTAATCTTAAACCAAAGCAATTCGCTAATTACTTTCGACACTCAATTGAAAACCGCTCTAGTTTGGGAGAAAATATCATGATACGAAATGTCAGAGATTTGTGGTGGCTTTGCAGGATTATCTAAGCTTACCTCTTTGCATAATGTGGCTGAAAACAAGCTCCGGTGTGTCATCGTTAAACGGTGGGACTCCAGTGAGGAATTCGTACAAACAAACACCAAGAGACCACCAATCTACAGCTGGAGCTGAGGGAAAAAAATATTCATTCAGCTTGAGGTTCTGTTGAATTCATCTAAAGATATGAGGTAAATATTATGTGTTGCTCAGTGGCGTTTTTATCAATGCAATAAACATGCAAACCCAACGCAGTTGGGCAATTCCTGGAGGATTAGTTTAGGACACCAATGTGTTCGAATAACATGCTGGCGGAGGCAAAACTAGTACCTGCACGTGCGCCACGTGAGCACGTGCGTGGGTAAACTAGTACCTGCACGTGCGTACAGGCGCACGTGCGTGCGCGTGCGCCTGTCTTGTGCTTCAAGGCATAATCGCAGCTTTGTGCATTACAGTATGGTGTCCGTGGTCCTCGAGAAAAAAGGATAATCTTGAATATCTTACCTAAATCAAAACGCCACGAACTAAAATTTGCCCTGAAGATGGCTTTTTTGCTTCTTGCAATAATGTTAAATTGGCAAGTTCCAAACTGAAATATTTCACTTGTAATTCGAAAATAGGTGAACGTAAACGCGAGCCCTTCGTCCGCGAATTTGGTCCTTGATTCGCGAATCATGTAAGGAGCCCAAAATTAGCCGCAGAAATTAGTTTATTTGTAAATCTGTTCTACAAAAAGACACGTGTTCCCGTTGCGTTTTATCTCTACACAAGTATGACCATGGAAGTTACGGAGCCGCAAAAGTAGAGACTTTCTAGAAAGACAAATTAACACACCTGTCAACAAACTTGAATTCCGCACAATGGGGACAGCTATTCTTAGAGTTATTTTCATAGAGTTATGTCGTAGAGTTAGAGTTAAGTTTCCAAAATCGTGAATTCATGATTTTGGACTGCCAAAATCCTGAATTCAAGATTTTGGAATTCAAGGTTTTGGACTTCCGAAATCTTGCATTCACGATTTTGGACTGCCAAAATCCTGAAATCAAGATTTTGGAAGTCCAAAATCTTGAATTCAGGATTTTGGCAGTCTATAACTCTAACTCTAAGTCATAACTCTATTGATAGTTAACCTCCCGCACAATCACCCATAGCAGGAAAGCCGAGATTTCGTCATGTGAAAGAAGAATAATCAAGACATCATCGGGCGCATCTGTTTTTGGTGGTATTTTGGTTTAAGAGAAAATATAACATCATGTTCGGAAAAGTCGCGGACCAAGGATACCATACTGTACTTCGAATCTGGCAATTACTGTTTCGTTTCAGGCTTGCATTGCGTGTAAATCCTAGTGCGCGTTTCCGGTCCCTTACTTCAATACTCACTGTGGTCGTGTCCCAAAAGGACTTCCGGAGCCAAATAATCTGGGGTACCCAGGATCCTATTCTTGGGAGGTGACGTCTGAGGGCGTTTACCACGACGACATGACTTCGGGGTGCGGAAAGGGGTGCGAATAAGAGGGGCTGAGGTGTGATGCCATTGCTGGGACATGTCCATTTGGGCCGGTGTGCCCTTAGAGCTTGCACGACTTTTGAAGGTAACATCCATTGGCGACTCAGTTGCACCCAATGGCGAAATAATGTCCATGCAAAATTCTTGCACTAAATTTGAATGTCCTTTCTCTAACTTTTGCATATTATGGTTGGAAGTTTCAAAAGCAATGCTGCAACTTCGAGGTCGAGTTTGCGAGGGTTCGCAATTTGAGGAATTTTCATCACTGAACGTTTCGTGAGGGCTATTGACATTACTTACATTCGGCGGGTCTTCAAATTCTATTGTGTAACACCTATCACGTGATCCTGTCGTTGCCCCTACTAAAGGCGATGGTGGAAGCAGAGCGACCCCACTCTCGCGCCTTTCAGAAAAGCTGCTTCTTTTTTCACTCGCTGTCTTCATAACCTCATCAGAAGCTTGGGGTATCGGTTTTGTAGGAGTACAATTAATATCTGAATGCCCTGACCACGAAGATGCCGTCTGCGCACCAAGCGTATTGTGGGGACTTTCGTTAAAACCTGAACTTCCACTTGGATTGAATTTCTCAGTTTTTGCAGGATTGTTTAACTCGCGGGTTCCGTCTTTCAGTTTGTCTGCGGGGGATCCTCGATCAGCATCGCTTTCCTCTTCGCTCGTTGTCTCGCTAACATAACCTGAAGTGAAAGGTACCTCAGGGCCTATAACTCGTCGTGTCAGCGGTGTTAACGGTGTCGCGGCGCTTACTGCTCGCTCTTTACAAGGGTTCCTCTTGTTTGCAGGGGTTGATTGCTTCTTTTCTTTCAGATACTCCATAATCGTCCCTGTTCTGTTGCGCGGACTGCCACATTTGAGATTCAACGAGGCACAGGATCCGGGGTTTGGAGGGGTGAGGAACTTCCCATCGGGGCTGGTTGACTTGTCGCCGTTCATAGGGGGACTCTCGCATTCCATAGGACTCTTGAGCGAATTGAAAGGCGAACTAGCCAAAGGAGCATCCGAGATTGAATTGAATGATAACGTAGTTGTTCGCTTTTCCGTCGGCCTCTGAGCAGTAAAGGAAGATATTTCCCGCAGAGGTTCTCTGGGCGGAGCACTTCCTCGGAGTTCTTTTAGTGATAAAGCGTCAATTTCTGCGGTGAGGCCAGCATGTCGAGGTTTCTTACAGGCTGGTAATATATTTTCTTCCTCAGGGGATCTGTTTCTGACGTTTTTGTCCGCAGAAGTAAAGGGCGTTTCTGGAGGATCGTTGATATCAAACGTTCTTTGGCTAACTTTGGAGTTGAATTGAGTTCGCTTCTTTGTGCCAAGACCTGCACACAAGACAAAAAGGTATCACCAAAAATGAAATATGGATTACTGAGACAATAGATAAGAGCCATTATCACAGGAATTGATTTTCTCGTGTTAAGACATTACTGAATTTTAAAAAGCTAGAAGCTTTCGGAATTGCATATACTAGCATTGGGCTATCATGCGGGAGGCCGCGGGTTCGACACAAGGCAGACCCAAAATAACTAAGGTGAAAGTGCTGCCTTTGCTATTACTTCTACAAGTTATGATATAAGCCATACGCGTAATATCACAGCCCTTGCTGGTAAAATTAATTGTGTGGGATGTTACAGAACCCACTCCATGTTTGAAAAAGAGCAGTCCCAGGTGTTGAGTTCTGACCTTGTTCTGGACGGGGACATCTCTTGTTTCCTGCATCAGTGGTTGTAAACTGCATGATAGTAGTATGTTGAAACATTACAAAGCCCAGAAAGGAGGGGTACGGCCGCGGAGGTGACTAGTCGTTTTCATTCGCGTATTAAGAGTGGATTTTCGCAATTCAACGGACAGTTCACACTGATTTGCATTTGCGTCAAACAACATATTTTAGGCTAAATTTTGCTATTTGCCAGCTCGTTCTTGCCCGTTTTAAGTCTCAGCTATCGGGAAGTACTAAAAAAAACGAGAAACAAACTGGATAACCAAGAATTTGAATGTTTTGTCTTTCTTATTACGAGCATTTGCCCACCGTTTGCTGTCAGCCGCAAATGCAAATCTTTTATTATAGTGCTATCTAAGGTCACTACATGGCACATCTACATTACAGTAAAGGATTTTTATTTCCTAACAGTGAATTTAAAAGCTTAATGAAGTTAAGAGCAAAAACGATTTGTTATCTTTTAGGGGTTTTACTCCAGAAAAACAAGGAAACAAACAAAGATAGCATTGAGCAGGTAGCATTTGATCACAAGTTTCAATGGACCTTTAGGAGTTCCACCTGGCGTCGCACAAGGAAGTCTTTGCCGGCCACAAACTGGAGAGTCACGTGATATGGGCGTTGTGCTCAAGTGTTGTTGTAATGCCAAACAGCTGCTGTTCAGTCGCGACCTGTTAATTGGCTTTGCTGCAGACAGGGACTGCGGAACAAACATCAGCGAGACTTGTAAAACTCGGGAAGTTTATAGTTAAAAGTGCCAAAGCCACCCCACCCTAACTGGTACGTCGACTCACTGCTCCCGGGAGTTGACAAACGTATTCATTTCCAAATCCGCCGCTGGGAAATGGATTTTAAAATAAAATGATTTGCACAAACTTGTGTACTAGACTACGGACAGTGTCACAAAACCCTTAACTGTAGAGTGATTTTCAACTGAGTGTCGTAAAACAAATACCAAAGTAATTACTTCGACCAATCACAGAAGATGCAAACAGCACAATGAACCAATCCAAATTCATAGCGATTCAATGAAATTTGCTCACAGCGCGGAAAAAATCGCGCGTGCAAGTCGCGGTTCGTTTTCGTTTTCCTTTTCATTGGTTGATAAACTGGCGCGAGATTTTGAAACCATGCAATCATTAAGCGTAGCAATTGCAATGACGTAATTACTTTAGACATTCATTTCAAAACTGCTCTAATCAGATAGAGCAGTTTTCAAATGACTGTCGAAAGTAATCACGGGATTGCGATTTCTACGCTTAGTGATTGGTTTAAAAATCTCGCGCCAGTTTATCAACCAGTCAGAAGGAAAACCAAAAGCACTAAGGCACACGCGATTTTTCCAGCGCTTAATGAGCAAGTTACATGGAATATTGCTACGAATTTGGATTGGTTCATTGTGCTGTCTGCACCTGCTGTGATTGGTCGAAGTAATTATTACTTTAAATTGGTATTTGTGAGCCTCAATTGAAAACTGCTCTAAGAAACCAAGTTGTAGTACTCGTGAAGTTCTTAAGCTAAAACTAACAGTTTGGTTTTATCAAATGAGTTGATAAAATATAAATCAACCACCACAAAAAAGATTTGTGAGCTTATGTTTTTGTCAGAACAAAATTTTTGGAGATGTACAATGTATGTGGTGAGTAGGACATTAGAACTGCCAACAAAAAGTATTCAATAGCTGAGGATAAAATACTGGCTACCAGGACCGTAGCCAGAAAAAACTACGAATGAGGCAATGTGCATGGTTAAAATTTCTCTTCGTAGGTATTTACGGTGTTTTTATGCTTGCATTTAACAACAGCAAAGGGATCCTGCATCATTAAAAAAAATCGGATTGCCTCATACTGGCTACGGCCAGGCTGCCTTCGTATTAACATTAATTTTGCATATAATCAGGTTCCGTCTGGAATAGAACCTTTGTGTGAGGTGTTAAAGCACACCAAGAGTAGGGGGCGCAGTAGAAGAGCGTAGGGGGGCCATCCTTTGCAACGTTAAAAAGCGCAATTGAAAATCTGTCAATTAAGCCACATATGATCAATCGTTTTCCTTCCTAGCAGAAGTCTCTTTTCTTGAGCCTTCGTTGCCCGTGCTGACGAGTACTACATGCAAGGCGGTTACTTAACGACCAAATCCTCACGTGATACTTCATGTTGTGTGGGCTCACTTAACAACAGCGGAATTACATGTAAATGTAAAAGGAATGTGCGGGACACAGCGGGCTCAAGTCCTGGTCAGCAAACATATCATGGGGCATGTGGTTTGAAGAGTGCTGTTCAAGGCGGTGGACGGCGGTCAGATCAAAGTGAGTTTTGACCCATGGCAGCGGTCTCTTTTCCCGTACTCGTCAGCCCAGCAAATGCAAAATGAAGAGCGATCTCTGCCAGTAGGGAACCGATCGTCATAACAGTATTGAAGTTTGATCTACCATTTACCAAGGAGTACATTGCTCACGTAATGATGATGATGATGATAATAATAATAATAATAATAATAATAATAATAATAATGATTACTTGTATTATAGCAATGGGGAACTAATACTGTGCACAGAGATGAACTGAATTTTACTCAAATCAAATCAAACATTGGTTTTTGAAGATAGAAGAAATGCAGAGGAAAAACCTTTTGCAACAGAGCAGAGGACCAACAAACTCAACCTGGGCACACATTGAAGGAGGCCAGTGCTCTGACGTTATAATAAATTATAGTTGATGACTATAATAAATTAGACATGTAATCGATGACAGATAAATGACTACAGTGTGAGACGAGTCATACTTACAAAGGTGAAATTTGAAGTCAATGACATCACTTGCCCAGGAGTTCTGTAGAAACTTGAACTGGCCTTCTCACATTTGTTTACAGATGGGGTACTCATTACATCAATAAAGCTGGGCTCTGAAAGTGAGTCATTTGTTAACCACAAATCAATAAGACTAGAGGATAATCGAGAAACCTGGTGTAAACTATTAAATATAAATAAAAATGTAATGAGCTTACTTAACTTTTGATAGCAGTAGTTAGATTGCCAGAAATAATTTCATAATGAAAATTCCAACAAAAATTTCTACTTATGTTTTAGGCAATTTCTTTGCTTTCCATGACTGTCACACTACATTTGGCTAACATGTATTTATTTGGGAAACCACGAATCATAGCAGCCCTTACTTCGCTCCATTGTTAATCTTGAGAGTCCAAAATCTGTCAATTTGATCTTTCCTTCATCGGAAATAAGGAGGTTGTCTGGTTTGATGTCTCTGCGGATTATTAATTAAAGAAGATTAGTATCTTTAGATATTCTGTCACTGGCAGAGCAGCAGGTACAAAACACAGGTCACAGGTCATTGTTTTTAATCTGTTAACTCAACCACACAAAAAAAGGCAAAACCTATTATCTCCTAATAGTATGTTATGTAAGGTAGTCTGAAATCGTGTCCTTTGCTTTATACAAAGCTCTCTGACCTTTCACTTTTACTCCTGTTGTGGGTAAAAGTACTTCTTCACGCCCCTCACAAAACAAAAGAATGTCTGATCACTTATACAATGACCTTCTGGTCATTACAGGTCAGTCAGCACTGTCTAATGCCAGATGAATTTACTGGCCCAGGGGTATCCTAGGGCATTTGAGGTGTGAAATTGGGTTAATCTCAGTCAAAAAACTACATACCCATTAAACTCAGTCAAAAACTGTCCCCATTAACCCATTGACCCCTGAGAGCGACACTTAATAGATTTTACTCTCAGTCTAATGCTAGACGATTTTACTCGTCAAGGGGGGGGGGGGGGGGGGGGTGTCCCAGGGCATTTGTGGTGTGAATGGGTTAACATAATTACATAATTTTTAAGACAACCAATCGAGGAATTATAACTGGTTCCCTATTAAATTTAGGCACGAACAGTGTTGTTAAAAGTTTGAAGCTTGTTATTTACAGTATGTATTCAAGAGAAACAATTCAGAGGAAAGCAACAGTATTATAGTATAATTTAAAGTAACCGAATTGTAAACAAGGAAACAAGTTATTCTTCAGGCATACAACCCTTAAAAATATTAATGTCTTAATATTCAGCAAGATTTCTACTCCACATACTCATAACCAGCTCTCTATCCTTCATATTTAATGTGACCATACCTGTGAATAATTCCATGGTTATGAAGATACTCCAGTGCTAAGACAACCTGTCATGATATCAAACTTTTAATCAAAGGTTAAAAAATATGATTACCAGTATTCACATTATCCCAACAAAACCTTATATGCTGTACCTGTGCTATATAAACTCTTGACATTTCCTCATCAAAGTATCCCAGATTATGCAACAAGGATTTGCAGTCACCACCAATCAAGTACTCCATCACCTGCAAAAGGGGAACATTACATGTATTTAATAACGTTTGTTCCTTTTAGTAAACTCAGTCATTTGTTGAACAAGTCTCAGCCTTTCCATTTGGTTATCTTTAAGAAAGTTATGACATTTTTTAATATTCGAAGACATGTTTCGATGTTACAAACATCGTCAGTTACAAAATATTTGAAAAACCGTTAGGACTATATAACAACTAGGCGAAATTAAAAAATGTTGTAACTTTCTTAAAGATAACGATTTGCTTTCCATTTGCTGATGAACCAGCTCTCGTAATGTATTTATAATGTGATTGGCTCGCCCTAGCCAAAAACAAAAGACTTTAGAAACAATTGAAACAATGCCTAAGACTTAAAAAAAATTGAAGCTGCTTACATTATAACAAACGATAGCAGGTTATGAGAACTGTTACACTACTGTGCCCATTCCCTTCACATACTGTGCAGCGTATGATAGAAACAACAAATAATTGCACAGATATCTCCACAGATATAGGTAGAAGTAGTTACTAATAAAGAGTTGCAGTGGTCTAAATCATGAGAAACTAACCAGAAATATTTTGTCCTTTGATTGGAATGAGTAGAACAGATTGACAATGAAAGGGCTTTTTGAGATTGCAAGTGCATCCCGCTCTGCAACAACTGGTCAAGAGAAAGTATCATTCAGAGATAATAGTAATAATAATTAAAAATGGTTTGACAGAGACAGGAAAAAAATATTAAACAAAAAAGTCACAAGGTAGTTATCTGACAAAGAAGCAAAAACAAAAAAAAAAATGAAAACAGCAGCAAAGGCAGAATGGTACCATATAAGTAATGCATAGCCATGATTCAGTTCCTGTAACTTAACCTTCATGCCATCAGAGTTACTGTGCCTTTCGAAAACTTGTAAACTAAGTTGACTTGTTTTTCACTGCTGCCATAGGCCGTATTCATAAATGGCGGCCAAGAAATCACTGTTTTGTCTTCATGCTAATCATCCTCGCCAGCCTCGTTAGCACAGACAAAATTCAAAACAACTTTTGCTCCAAAGTTAGGCTAGTGAGGATGATTATCACAAGCACAAAAGAATAATTTATTGGGTGCCATTTATAAATACGGTCCTTTGACAGCGGCTTATGTTTCAGAACAAAAAAATCATTAACTAGGTTCAAGCATCCATCTAGTGTCCCTTTTGGTGGGTATGCATTTTAACAAACTTCAGTGAACACCTTCATCATCATGCATCACTAGGAGTAAAAATTACATGTAAATCTCCAATTAATCTAAGCGGAACTTTATTTGAACATTTAGGCAACATAGCAAATTGAGCAATAATGAGGAATATGACACTTTCATAGATCAAATAAATTAATGAAAGGAAATTGACCACAAAAGCTGATGTTTTGAACATTAGCCCTTCATCAGAGAGAACAAGTCATTCACTCTCACTATAAAGTGGTCAATTTCCTTCAACAGCTGCTTAAGATGTTCCAAATTTCTGTCCTTGTTGTCCTTTCTGTCCCACCAATACAGAACAACACGTCCTTGAGAAACTATCCCTGTTAGCTATTGACTTTAAAGGAAAAAGCTGGTCGATGCAAGTAGCAAGTAGCAAGCTGCAAACACAAAATCAAAGCAATTGGCAACTTTTCACGGGCATGAAAGTTCTGTACCCAGGCCCGTGTATTTCAAAGAGGGGATACCAGGTAAGTCTAATCCAGCGGATAAATCGCTATCAGTGGATATATAGCAATATCTATCCTTCCAACAACTGGGGTCTGATCAATAAGTTTGAAGTCTCAAGTTCATAATGCTACTGA
>OX421447.1:9831223-9846223 GCA_949126865.1 Montipora capitata
ATCAGGTATAGACACTGCACACTTAAAGCCACACAGTACACGTGCAGCCTCCACTTCAGCTGCTTTTAGGAAAGGTGTACCTCTAGAAACTATAATGGTGCTGCAGGATGGTCCGCAGAATGAACTTTTGCTACCTACTCGTCAAGTGTATTAAGGCTTGACCAGCCTAATTATTATGCGTATTTTTATTTGAAGGGAAAGCATTTGTCCAGGGCCTATGAAACTTGGCAGGCATTTAGTTATCGGTATTGTTATAACTTTTCCAAAATGTCCCGAACCACATCCTTGTCACCTGACCCGAAATCGACTTATAACAGTTATATTTTTTACTAAAAAATGGGGAACATTCAGCTACATTATATCAATCTTGTTTCTAGATTATTCGATGACCCCTTCCAAGGGCCTTGTCATGCCACCTTTTAATCATGTCCATATGTTAAGAGCAATGAACAATTAAGGAAAATAGGTCACGTGACATGATAAACATCCAAATATCTTAAAAGGTAAATACGGAGTACCACATAAAAAGGCGGCATTCGATAGGCACAGTTGTACTAAACGTGTTAATGCCAAACGTTTTCAAAATTTTGAAGTATAAATGTTCCCCATTTTTGAGTAAAGGATATAAACGTTATAAGTTGTTTCAGGGTCACGTGACCAAAATGCGATGCAAAATATTTTGGCAAATCAATAACAGCACCGCTAAAAAAACTTTCTGCTAAGTTTCATAGACATTGGACAAATGCTTTACTTCAAATAAAAATATGCATAATAATTAGATTGGGCACTTGAGTACTACAAGAAAGATGTAATCGAGGACAATAACTATGGACAATCCGTTCTGAATTGCTCTGTTTAATTTCTACTTTTAAATGCCATTGTTAAGCTAGAATAAAGCTATTGTTGTGTTGTACAGCAGATAGTTGTTCATTACTGTGACTTGCTATGGCCCATGTGCTTTGAAGTCTCACGGGATCTCAAACCAGCAAATGAGGAGATTAAAAATTAAACAAGCCTTACCTGTAAGATAAAGTTTGATTGGAATTCTATCTCTTCATTGATTCATAGAGAGATAACGTGCCCGCCATAAATACGGGATTCCCCACTCAGAGGGGTTTATGAACATACACGGGCCACTGTCTTTAAAGTATGATCTTCACCACGCATGCGCTTCCCCACGTGATCTCCCTATGCATCAATGAGGAGACAGAATTCCAATCAAACTTCACCTTACAGGTAAGGCTTGTTTATTTTTAAGTTATTGTTACTTGAATATATTACATACTTCAACTTGCATTTATTAGGTTCTGCTTACCGCGCAGCCAGCTACGCAGAACTTTGTTCGTGTGGCAGGGTATTCTCTTTCCACCATACTCGATGTTACGACGTCATAGTGCGTATTTCGTTGAGCTTGCGCTGAAGCCAACTCTTCAAAGAGTCAATTGTTATGCATATAACCTCGGTGTAAAAACCATGCAACACTGTGTAACCGGTCTCTTGTTTCTTTGTGCAAGCACCCTTGTGAGCCCACGTCTTTGGTTTCGTTTTTCTCGAGAACGAAACATTTACCTACTTCAACGTTACCAAACGAGGTTCGACCAGTTATGTTACACGCTTGAAGGCCTGCTAAAACTCGTTTTGCAGCGCCATTGCACGTAGGTTTCAGCAAAAAGTTTCAATGTGTAACAGCGGCTATATCCGTGGCTCGTTTCCGCTTATGGCGCCCCCCCCCCCCCCCCCTTAAGTTATAAGCCCCCTTAAAACCCATTATGAATTGTGTAAGCCTGAGTTTTAAAACCGGAATCTTACAAATTTCTTATCATTTCGATCTGGCGGTCGGGCCTTAAAAGGTCGGGACAAACCTGTTTTCGCTTTTGCATGCCGGAAGCGTGATGATCAGTCAGCACACCCTGCCACAATAAGAACTTCCGAACTGTCAGCCACTTTACTTTCGTGTGGGTCAGAGACCGAGAAGAGAATGAGCGCCAAAGGTCGAGGCAGAAACTGTTCTACAGACTAGTTATAATAGTTAGCAAATCTTGGAAGTGACGTACTCTTAACCGATTCTCTTCCAGCTCTGGGAGTGAAAGCGAACCTGGACTTAACGAGAGAAAATGCATCCACTCTGACTCTAATTCCGAGGATAATGAGGCTCTGTGGCTAAGCCCGTTAAGGTCGCTAAGTTCACTTAAACTGTTTAAAAGTCTATCTCTGGCTTTCTCAGTAATGGTGAAAGTAAAGTGGTTGATCTGTTAAAAAGAAGGACGTTTTTACGGACGCTTACTCTTCGAATTAAACAAAATTACATGACGCACATTTGTACTCTAGCGAAACAGCGACAGCGACAATTGTATTGTAGCGAAGAAACGACAGCGACATTTGTCTCTAGCCAAATCACAAGTAGCCCAAGCTCGATATATGTGTCTTTGTACTGTACTATATTATCCAAGAGTAGAAATATAAGGATTTGTATGGGGAAAATGTTTTTTTTTTTTTTTTAATTCAAAAAATTATTTACAATTTAAAGTAAAAAATACCTTACCTTTGCTTCAGTCTTGTGTTTCTTTGTCTCTGGTGCACTGTTTCTGGGTCGATTAAGAGAGATTTAGGTGGTTTTTGGTTCTTCTTCTTTTTACTCTACATATTCTTTACCAAAGGTTGGGCACCGAGATCAAGCCGCCGAAGGGATTCACCGAAGGGAAAGGGCCATAAAGTCGCTCCCGAGTCTTCGATCGTCTCGAAATTCCACGTAGATCACGGGCGATACTTCCGCTGCCTATTCGTCTTCTTCATTTGAGCCACTTCTACCGGACTGAGAAGGAATTAAGGGCAGCCAAACTCTTCAAACATTTGCTTCGAAAGCCATTGAATCGGCTTTTATTCGTTGGAAGACTAAGCCTAATACAGTTGGAAGAACGCTTAGCGACCCGCGATTGGTCAATGAGCACAGTGGTGACCAATCGTGAGTCATTGCTATTCGCAACTTTGCTTGTGCTTTAAAGGCTTTTTTTTTTTTTTTGCAAAAAGACGACAAAACTTGCGTTGGTACGTTTTGGTGAATGAAACAAGTCTTTTTGGCTTATCGTGCTCCTTTTGTGAACGGCTTTTGGAGCTACAGGTAACAACTTCTATCACTGGTGATTTTAGTGGTGGCTTTCGACTTTTTTATTTACTGTATAGCTATGGCTTTTAATGCCCGTTGAACGAAGCGCTGATTGCCGGAGCAAGGGGCGTAAATGGTTCACCGTGCGGCTTTCACTGTTACCAGCGCTTCATAGCACGGGAAACTATGACATGTAAACGAGTTTTGCCTTATTTTCCACATTCCAGACCACAACGTCATTTTGGACAGCTCCCAAGCCGACAATGCTCTCAACTGGATTGGGAACGTTCGTGGCGTTGGCGGGTATCACTGTGTTTACTATTCTTGGAACTGTGATGTGTGAAATACACTTCAAACAAAAAGTACGATTGCAAAGAGCTCGTTTGGCAGAGGTATGGAATTATCACGACATTAAATACGTTTTGCTTAAAGCATGACAAGTAAAAGATTAATGATCTTTTTCTTGGAATTTGCTGCCATCATAAAAAGTATTCAATCATAACATGTCAGACTAATGCGCACAATAATGCTTGAAATGTGAAGTAGGGGTATACGTTTGTAAATTCTCTAATTCCGGGGCCGCTTAAAAGCTTAGTTGTAGAAAAAACTTACCCTTGCAATCTACAACAAGTACTTTTGAAGGGGTTATCCCCCTCCCCACCCCCATCCCCCACCCGCAAACAAGAAAAAAGCAAAGCAAAAAATGAAATGACGGTCATATTGGCATCCCAAACAAATCCTTTATTGTTGTAGCATACTTTATTTTGACTACTTAACTTTTCCAGACTTTGTTTGTGACTCAACTTAATACTGTTTGTTTTTATGTTTACACCAGGACGAAAAGAAATCACTGCTTTCATGGACGGAGTAGCAATTGAGAAATAATGCAAACCTTTTGAAACCAGGGCTTTGTCGTCTCTTTTGGATAGTATCCACACCGAAGCTATCGAAAAGGAAAGACCCTTGAAAGAAAACCCTTTAAAAATCGGTGCCCATACCTTCAAACGGTAGATATACACAGTTATTACATCTAATCACCGACTTTAACACTGTTTCCTTTCCAGGGTGATTAATGCCTCGTGTTTTAATATCGCTTTTCCGAGTGTTTTTTTGTGGCTCAACTGTTTGTTTTTATGTTTACACCAGGACGAAAAGAAATCACTGTTTTCAGGACGGAGTGGCAATTGAGAAATACATGCAAAACTTTGGAAACCAGGGCTTTGTAGTATCCACACCGAAGCTATCGAAAAGCAAAGACCCTTGAAAGGAAACGCTTTTAAAATCGGTTCCCACATGCAAGTACAAATTGTAGATATACACAGTTATTACATCTAATAACCGACTTAGACACTGTTTCCTTTTCAGGGTGCTTTTAAGCACCCTGGAAAAAACACGATTAAAACACGAGGATTAAAACACGAAGATTAACGCGTGGATTAAACACGTTGATTAAAACACTAGAAATGCCTCGTGTTTTAATATCGCTTTTCCGCGTGTTTTTGTTTTCGAAGCATTTTTGTAACATTTTTCAAAAATTAAACATTAATCTACAGATCTCTACCTTTACAAACTTATTTTGTATTTGCGTTTGGAGGACACATTTTTATGCATTTTGTAAAACTGAGCATATTTATGAATTCAATAAAGTTATATAATTGGCAAATGGAGAGTGAGTTGTCTTATCCAACGTTAGATGGTTTCCGTACTTACTTGACCCATTAAGGCACTGTTACACTCGGCAATTTTTCGAGCAACTTGTCTCTCAATTTTGTTCCGACAAGAGTTCTCACACTGCAAAGCTCTTCGCTTGACGGTCGTTACACTGGGCAACGTTTCCTACAATTTGTCTCGCTTTCGATGATCTCATGAGGTTAAAGGAACATTTCACTGGCTGATGACGCAATCCGTTGCGACACAAGTTGCAGGGCAGATTTCACAGCACGCATTGCTTGAAACCTTCGTTGCTAATTTGCGTAAACCAATGCCCAAAGTAGCAATGTATTTTACTTTCCGCGAAGAGTTTTGCAATTTATCTCACCTTGTTTTTGGCAGTTGTAATGCGTACAACTTGCAACTTGTCTCGCCATTGCATAAAAAATCGCAAAATGCAACAGAGCCTTACATTAAATTAGGGTTTGAGTTTAAAACGTAAGTTAAACATTCGTTTGCGTTACATGACCAGGATATCCAAATACCATCAGTTTTACCCTTGCGACGGAAATGGTCTAAATTAAAGGCCATAGTATAGGCTGCCTGTAGCCTTTTGTTCCCTTGAGGCTCAAACCAACACTTTCAACCAACTGTACTATTTGGAAGGATTGAATCTACCCCAACTGTTTCACATAACATCAAATGTTATGGTACCAAATGAAACACCAATCATTTCTTAAAAAGGTGCTCTCATTAATGTGACGTAAGAGTTTATAATAGCAACGAAAAAACCCTCTAAAAAAACGCCCTACATTTTTTCTTCAAAAGCTTATATCTCAGAAACGAACTCGGTGAACCCATTTTTTGTCGCTCAAACGTGGTTACCAGGCTAAGATAAAACTCTTTGCAAAGGTATAAAAAATTCTCTGCCTCGGATTCAGAGCCACCTTCTCCAGTTGTGAAGGTGGCTATGAATCTGCTCCAGAGAACATCATTTTTAGCAACTCAACTATAGCAATGTGATTTTGATCGTCATTGAAGCAACACCGACTGTTGAAGTTATATGAGAAACGAAATATCAAAATAAGGAGTAAAACTAGCATTTTACTAAAGATCTAAGCTTTCTGTCATAATTTCACTTACAATAATCTCAGTCTGTTGGTTTAGTTAACGCAGTCAACTTCTACTAAACGTTTGGAGCTTGTTCTACTGGCATAACCATGATTGTTAACGCGTTCTACTTTTTTTACAAGTTCGGCAATCACTGAAGCGTCAGGCTTTGCTAGGTAGTCTTCAGTCTAGCATCTTCGACATCGATTCTGGAAAAAGAAAAGATAAATAAAAACAGCTCTAAATATAGCTGGTTCTTTCGAGCATACACAATGCGCCGATTCGAATGGCTACGCGCAGGACGATGCTGTCTTCGAATTCCTTACAAATTAAAGATGACGTTTAGAGATCTATGGGAGAACGGAAACACGAAAAGAGACATTACGAGGTGATAAAATGAGCCATATTAAACACTTAACAAAAAGCCAGAAAAGGCTGAACGAAAACAGTTTTTCCACCAATGTGAAGTGTATCCTTTAAATATGCTACTGTGCATGCGTGATAAGCATGTGGAAATTACATTTGTGACAAAAGCGTGTTAGAAGAAACTTTGAATTGTTTACACAACGAAGCTACAATAATAGACTAAACTGATGGGAAGGTTAACACTTTTGACGTCTTCATTGCTTCTCTCCCCTCCCCCCTCATTTAATGTTGTGCAAAACTGAATGGTTGTAGTGGGAAATTCTTGAGTTACCTTCCAACATTGAATAGGAGGCAGGGGTCTGTATAAGAGAAGGTGAAACTATTTCTTTTTCGCTTTAACAGAAGCGAGTTGAAGTACATACAGCTCTGATGCGGTTCATTTACATAACCTTCCCAACTACTTTTGTCTATTGTAGCAGCTCGTTATCATGCCATCTTAGGCCTATTTGATTCCTATCGTCAATTTTCCAATTTGAAAGTATTCTTGTTTTCTGAGTTAACCTCGAACTTCACTTACCATTTTTTTGGAAATTCCAGCGTGACATCGTCGCCAATTAGCACAAATGGCGCCCAGTGCTTTATAGCGCAATACTGCTTTGACTCTCGGAAAGATTTCATTGCTTGTTGAAGAGCTGCACTTGCGCTTTTTCCATCTACCAGGTGCTGGTAGAAGCTCCCCATGAACAGCAACGTTACCTCGTCATCAATTGCCCAGAGTGACACCAAAACAGACCGAGCTCCAGCACACAGGAAAGCCCTTGCAATTCCCACCACTCCCTCGGACTTCACTTCTCCCCGGCCACTGTGACAACAACTCAGCACAACTAGTCTTGCTCGAAGAGAATTTGTCTGAATATCCGACATTTTCAAAATGAAGTCTTCCTCTTTGGGGATTGGCGATTTCCGTTCGGTATTTGGGGCTAAAGCAATTTCTCCCGTTTTATGGCATCCATGTGCTGCAATGTGAACTAAAGCAACTGATTTCATACTTTTCAGCACCTCAGCTTTCGTGGCACTTTTTCCAGTCAGCGGTGTTGTCTGCAGAAGTTGTCCAATCATCTCTACTTCTTGTTTTGCGCACGGAAGCTGTTCCCAAAAGGGCTCCCCTTTCTTGTTAGTAACTTCCTTCAACCACGGATCACCTACAAGCAGTGCGCCAGTCTTATTGTGGAAGTCATCAGGTGCACCAACGATCACATTAAAAGCGGTCAACGAGGGAATGGTGCGGATCCTGATAGATTCACTCAATGCAGAATATGGAGCCAAGCAAAATGGTCCATCGGGAACAACGATTAACTCATTTCCTTGGAGCAAGTCTGCAATTGGCCCCAGTAAGACATCATACAACGGTTGTAAAGAGTTAACGGAGGATGAAGATGGTAGATCTGTTTTATCACTGATAGGTTTTTTGCTGCAAGACAGGTCATTGCGTAGTGGATCCAAAGAACGATTCTCGCATCTGACACCATCCCCTACGCCGATCCCTTTCAAAATAGTTTCCATCAACAAATCAGCACTTCCATTTGCGATTTCATTTTGTCGAAAGCTGATCTTGCTGTCTTTTCTTAGCACCCAAAAGTTGATCTTGTTCTTGTTAAGTGCCACAAAAACGGCTTGTGGAGGTAAAAGCTCTAACACAACTGTAAGAGTTTGATTCGAAGCAAATGCAGAAAATGACTGAGGGTCAATGCCGTATTGATCTTTCAAAATATCCATCAAAGCCTGTGCACGACCTTTCTCAGCAGCATACAAAGCTTCTTCAATCTCTCCATTCTTCAAAAGTGTCCTCCACAGAGCAGTGTATGACAAGCCGTAAGTATCACGAAAACTTATTTTCCATTCATCGTTTGACTTCAGACTATGCCTTGTTTCATCAAAATGTTTTATACTTACACAATAACAACTGAGTGCATTACTCAAGGAACCCAACAATTCATGATCATGACCTAGCGAATACCACGCGATTCCCTCTCCAAGACAATTTCCAATCTCCTTGAAAATACTAACACTGTGTTCATGGTACTCCATGGCTTCCTTGAAATTACCTAGATTCCAATGGGCATTTCCCAGATTTCCATAGACTGATCCCTCCCCAGCCCTATCCCCTACCTCTTTAGCAAAACTAAGACATTTTTCGTAGTACTCAATGGCTTGTTTAAAATTACCTAGTCTAAAATAGGCATTTCCCAGACATCCATAGGCTGATCCCGCCCTAGCTTTATTACCTACTTCTTTAGCAATACTAAGATGTTTTTCGTAGTACTCAATGGCTTGTTTAAAATTACCTAGATTGCGATAGCCATTTCCCAGATTTCCATAGGCTGATCCCTCCCCCGCCCTATCCCCTACTTCTTTAGCAATACTAAGATCTTTTTCATAGTACTCAATGGCTTGTTTAAAATTACCTAGATTGAAATAGGCATTTCCCAGATTTCCATAGGCTGTTCCCTCCCCAGCCCTATCCCCTACTTCTTTAGCAATACTAAGATGTTTTTCGTAGTACTCAATGGCTTGTTTGAATTTACCTAGATTGCGATAGCCATTTCCCAGATTTCCATAGGCTGTTCCCTCCCCAGCCCTATCCCCTACTTCTTTAGCAATACTAAGATGTTTTTCGTGGTACTCAATGGCTTGTTTCAATTTACCTAGATTGCGATAGCCATTTCCCAGATTTCCATAGGCTGATCCCTCCCCCGCCCTATCCCCTACTTCTTTAGCAATACTAAGATTTTTTTCGTAGTACTCAATGGCTTGTTTGAATTTACCTAGATTGCGATAGCCATTTCCCAGATTTCCATAGGCTGTTCCCTCCCCAGCCCTATCCCCTACTTCTTTAGCAATACTAAGATGTTTTTCGTAGTACTCAATGGCTTGTTTAAAATTACCTAGTCTAAAATAGGCATTTCCCAGACATCCATAGGCTGATCCCGCCCTAGCTTTATTACCTACTTCTTTAGCAATACTAAGATGTTTTTCGTAGTACTCAATGGCTTGTTTAAAATTACCTAGTTTTCGATAGGCAATTCCCAGATTTCCATAGGCTGATCCCTCCCCCGCCCTATCCCCTACTTCTTTAGCAATACTAAGATCTTTTTCATAGTACTCAATGGCTTGTTTAAAATTACCTAGATTGCAATAGGCATTTCCCAGATTTCCATAGGCTGTTCCCTCCCCAGCCCTATCCCCTACTTCTTTAGCAATACTAAAATGTTTTTCGTAGTACTCAATGGCTTGTTTGAATTTACCTAGATTGCGATAGCCATTTCCCAGATTTCCATAGGCTGATCCCTCCCCCGCCCTATCCCCTACTTCTTTAGCAATACTAAGATTTTTTTCGTAGTACTCAATGGCTCGTTTAAAATTACCTAGATTAAGATAGGCATTTCCCAGATTTCCATGGGCTGATCCCTCTCCAGCCCTATCTCCTACTCTTTTTGCAATACTAAGATGTTTTTCGTAGTACTCAATGGCTTGTTTAAAGTTACCTAGACTAAGATACGCATTTCCCAGATTTCCATAGGCTGATCCCTCCCCAGCTTCATCCCCTACTTCTTTAGCAATACTAAGACTTTTTTCGCAGTTCTCGATGGCTTGTTTAAAGTTACCTAGTTTTCGATAGGCAATTCCCAGATTTCTATAGGCTGATCTCTCCCCAGCCCTGCAGCCTATTTCTATGAAAATATGTAATGCTTGTTCATAATTTTTTATGGCCTGTTGATAATCAGGTATGTTGAGGTAAGCACCGCCGAGATGAAATTGAGCCCTTCCTTCACGGTACCTGTCTTCTACACTTATCGCAATGGCAAGCTCTAGCATTCGCAGGTCTACAGCCTCTAACTTCCCATCTACCATTCTTCAATAACTAAATGACAATTAAAGCCTTTCCGATGAGATGATCCAATTTCAAATCAAGGATGAAGCTGGAAGGAAAGAAATATAAAGACACTTGTTGTTTAATCTGCTTTCTAGCTTCGAGACGAAAACGTTTTCCCTCCCTATTCTCTCCCATGGTTTGTTTATAGTTAAGGGATGGTATCAACGGGTTAACACGGCGGGTTTGCCCTCACCTTTGCTGGAGATAAATCACGATTCTATATAAAATAATTCATTTGTTTTGTTAGCAAATTATGGCCAAAACATGACAAAAATCTTGATCTTATTTTCTTGACGTGTTCCCAGCAAACAGAGCTGCACCTTGGCAATGCGCTCTTTGAGTTTAAGTAACAGAGAAGCATTAGGTAATAAGAGGTTATGGATGACTGCAGCTTATCAATAACTTCAAATCACCCCCTCCTTGTTTTCATAAGTCAACAACTGAGCAAAGTAATTCTGCTTTACTTGCTTAATCACCAAACAAATACAATCAAATAACTCATACCATGTGAGGCAGTTGCAAAATTCAGCATCGCGTTGCCAATGAAAACCGAGTGAGCTAGAATGCCGGCCCAATAGTGAACTAACGCTTTGGAAAGAACAAGAGTTTTAAATATTTCTCATGAAAAATTGCTTCTTGAATTTTTACGTGTTCATGCCACCTTGTTTTGCATTTGACTTACCAATTGCTATATGACAAAACGCGTTTCATATAATCAGAGAGGTCTAAACGTCACTTATCACTAAAAACCCAGCACAAAGACAATTTTAGCAAAGAAAAACTTAAGGCAGAGGACTCCTCATAAAATGTCCTATTCACTTTTTGGATCATAGTTGATTGGGTGTTCACAATAAGTTATAAACGCACGCCAAGGATCAGTGGTTCATTGAGCAAGTTTGGGACTAGAATTTATTTGTCAGCTATTGGAGCTTTAAAATTACAAACTTTGAAAGATCGTAAGTCCATCACATGTACAAAAGGAATTGCATTGCGTTTGGGTAAGAGCATGACACTTTATGTTCGAAGCCTTTTTTTTACGGGGAAAGGGGCAGGGGCATTGAAGTCTATTAGAGACTGCAAACCCCCCTTTCCCTAAAAAAATTCCCTAAAATCGCTTCTACAATCTGAATATCTGAACATTCCAAAATACATTGCTGACGCATGCATGATATGGACTAAACTTATTCATGTTATAGTCAGGTATTTCTAGATGCCTTTGTTGTGAATAGGAGGTTTTCACGTGACGTCATTGCGGCCATGTTGGTGGACGAAAACAAAAGACCTCTCATTAGCTCCTTTTGTTTGTCCACCAGAAGTTGTACATTTCTCTATTGTTATTGATGTCCCTAGAGGTTGGTTGAAAACGTCCTATAACACATATCCTCTAGTTTATCTTTTTGGATTAAATGTAAGAGATCCAGATCCCACAAAAATAAAATCGTGCCTAAGTGGAAGGTAATACATCGCAACAGAGGACTTAGGTAGTTGAAGAGAGCGGAAAGAAAGATTTTGCTACCAAATGCATGAGTGGTATCGATAAGGTGGGACAGTGAACTGTCACGAGAAAAGAATAGCGACAATTAAGTCGTCATGAATCGATGGAGTTTTCGAATAAGTTTCAAAAAAAAAAAAAACAGGAAAGTGTGAGATAAAAACTCAAGTTTACCACGAGACAGGACTTAAGCTAATATCGATCGACAATTTACTTCTCCACTGATGAAAAAGATATACTTCAAGTGCTACTATGATCAAAAAATTAGTTTTCCATTTTCTTTGGATTTCAAAACTATGTTAACTAAACACGAAGTGACCCAAGTTTTAAGCCTTGATTTCAAAAACACACCTGTTTATTTTAACTAGAATTTTCCTATTTAATGGTCCACCATTACTAGCTTTGAAATATTTCAGAGAGCTGGATCGAGGAGAAAATAACGTCAAAGACTCATGAGTTTAAGAATGCAATGCGGAAGTTTCGGGCTTTTAGACTTTTAAACTAGTGTTTTGCATGTAAAATGAACTGGATTTTAAGCTGGTGAGTAAGGGACGTCACTTTTCCTAGATCCAACCTTCTGAGGTCCCATCGGTTAGTTTGGCGGACCGTAAAATCCAAAATTTACAAAAGTAAACAGCCTTTGGATAAATATCCAAGCTCAAAATTTTGCCGGTGAGGTGCTAAGCAAACACACTGAAAATCTGAAGAAAAAGGAAATGATTTTTTGATCATAGTAGCACTTTTGTTCAATTCAAACAAGCGTAACGGTTGTTTTGTAAAGCCTGCAGGTCTAGGATATTGTTTATTCGTCCTGAATTTTAATCAGCCGTTGGCGAAGCGGTATAGTCAAGCACACAGCGCTAGTTTCAATACTCTTGAAGTATTAAAGTATTCACAATCATTACGATGAACTTGAAAATTACTGACCTTTTTTCCTCTGAGTCACTCAGAAAGACACAGCATAGTAATTAGAGCGCGACCAAAGAACGAAATCTGCAGTCTGATTAAAAAAAAAAGGAAAAAAAAAACACGAATAACAAAATGGAAATACTCTTTTTTCTTGGAATGATCCGTGCCTCACAAATTACTTTCTTTGCCTCAATGTACTAGAAACATACATTTCGTTTCCGCTTCTTTGTCACAGTGTGAAACTAATCTAAAACATTAAGCATGAATGAAACTTTAAAAAGAAACTAAAACAAGCTGTAATGGTGTCAAAAGCATAACGCACGCATTTTTTTTAAATCGAGTATAAAGATATAGTGATGTAGTGACACGAATTTTTTTTGATCAGCTTATCAAACAGAAGAGCATTTTTTGAGCCAACCTAATCTCGATTAACAATCTCACCATAAATGTTTTGTTTCAAAGTAGCGATGTTCGGATAGAATTGATTGCTCCTATAGAGCACTTAACTTACCTTTTTGCAAATAATTTAAAGGACTGCGTTTAAACAATACAGAGATTACAGCAGAACAAGAAAACAGCAGTTTGGGAGAATCGTGTTTACTTGGCGAAGGCACGGAAAGTGATTTGTTAAGTTGCAGTTTTGAATATATAGCGGAAATCATTCTATTATCAGCTCTGTGATATCACGTTGTTTTGACTCCTGCATGATCACAAATAAACGAAAAATGAAATTACGCCTAGTAAACATAAAAGAAAAAAAGACTCCGGCTTTAAGAGTACCCGACGATTTAGATACGAGCCTTACTGCCATTAAACATGAACATCTAACTAAACCAGCTCGCTTATTTATTCTGCTCTTAGAGCTTTACGGCAGGGGAAGTATCGAAAACCAAGCACTAGAAAACGAAGAACATAGCAGGAAGCACCCAAAAGCTCGAAATCGAAATAAGCACCCTAAGTCGAAAACGAAGCGGAATCCCAACTCGAAAACAAAGCACTGGAAACTCAAAAACGAACCACCAAATTTGCCATTAGAAGATCGCTTTGACCATAGGCAAAGAGCAAATCTGTTATTGTTGATCAGAATAAAAATCAACTTTCTACTAAAGATCATTTTTCTGCTGTTTCTTACTATATCTTTGAGTTTAGGAAGTTGGGTAGGCAGCAGAAAACCACTATGGTCTTTAAATCCTTAAATGGTCTTACACCCGAGTATTGAAGAGATGTATTTATCAATCGATCTGACGTTACTAATTATTCACTGAGGGACTCCGTGAATAAACTTGTTGTTCCGATACCATTCTTTTGGACGACAGTTTTAGCTATAGTGGTGCGGTGTGGTGCTTTGGAACAGCTCAGAATCATTGAATATCAAATAATTGTTATGGGGGTACAGGGATTCGCTCTCTTACCTCATATCCTCTTGGCCTGTCGGAAACAGGGTAATTGGTATTGATTAAGCTAATGTTTATGTATGTCGCAAATCAAAAAGGCCCTGCCCAACGATAAATGTCAAACCTTTGGGAGAGCAACCACAATGTTTGGCCACAATGTTTGATGACTATTCAACTTGTTAGATGAAAAACAGTGTAACACTAGTGTTGACACTGGTGTTGACACTACTTCTAGTGTCAACTCTTTGGTGTTTTGAATCCCTGAGGGAACACTGAACAATAGAGCTTGATTTAACACTACAGTAGTGTTAACTCCTTAATGCGACCGCAATCACTGAAAATGTCGTGAAACCATTTTGAAAAACGATATGAAACCAACTAAAATCCCCCTTAGCGATTTTAATATTCCCATTTCACAATACAACGGTCTTAAACAATTCTCAAAATCCTAATTAAGAAAACCTTGAACTAAATTCAAATTTCAAAATCCTAAATACTCCCGTCTCGTTTAAAAAAAAAACAATGAAAATTCTAAATAAGTTTTAGAACCATTGTTGCTAACTTTTTTTCAAGGGTTTCCTGTTAATTCAGTAAAAGTTTGTTAGCGTATGCTATGCTTCATTGATAAACTAATTGAACGTTATGCAAATAAAATATTTGGCTTGGAATATTCCAAAGGTTTGACCTTAACCTTAAAAAATCTATTTTGTCGTGATTTCAATGGTTTTCGATGAAGTAATGGTTGTTTCTGATTGGTTTTTAACGAGGTCATCTGGTGTATCCATGATTGGTTTCTTGCCTTTATGTCGTTCGCCTCTTATCTTTTCATTGACTGTCGACCGCTGTGCCGGATGGAGCTTCTACTCCAAGCCAGGTTTACTTTACCGCCATTCTATATACACGCATTGATGCGCCACACAACTGTTACTACACACCCTTATTTTCTCTCCAAAATTAACACCTATTGTGTCATGTTGAGTAAGGGTTCTGTTCAAACTTACCGCATTGTTTTGTAATTTGTGCACTACCCTATTTTAGACAT
>OX421447.1:9848723-9853723 GCA_949126865.1 Montipora capitata
ACGGGTCAATAGCTCATGAGGCGAAGCCGAATGGGCTATTGACCCGTGGCCCTTGCGGGCGAAGGGTCTAATTTTTTTAGAATCAACCGACTAGTCGGACAGAAAAGGCAATAAACAAAGTTAGCAAATGCAACTTGAAGAGATATTTATTTGGGAATAAAACGAAAGAAAACGTCACGCTTTTCGCTACTCGAGGACTATTACTAACAGCCCTCTAGTAGCGTAGCCAATCAAAATGCAGGATTTTCATTAGTCCACTAGTTGGGTGATACTAATTACGTGTATTTCTTTGCATTTCCTTTCACGTGACACCATATTGACGGCCATTTTGATGTCCTTAAAGAAAGAAACGGCGCACGTGTTGGTGTCCCTAACGAATCCTCTGGAAATTCGACTTTTTAATTTAAACGTTTTCTTTTGTTTTGGTAAATAAGCATAGTATTTGATCCTGTGAGTGAAAACCGAAAAATCCTAGATAACAAATACGAATGTGTAATTTTCTATGTGAATACACTCAAATGCGCAATCAGCAATCAGCGGCGAACAGAATATTTCAAATCAAACATAAGGTGCTGAAAACCCAGACTCACAGGCTGTTTGCAATGCGGAATGGAATTGAATTTCGAGACCACCTACAATACTAGACATATTCGTTATTTATTTATTTATTTATTTATTTGTTTGAGCAGGTTGAAGTTTTGGCAGGTATTCAGCTGATGTGGACCTGCTATACCCACCCACCCATATACTCACAGAGGACAGCCACAACACCGGCAACTTCATCCTACATCCCCTGTATTTAGTTGGAACACTTAGCGAATGGTCCAGAATCATCGTGTTACAAGATCGTAGCTTATACCACATCCCCCTCCCCCCAATTCAATGTTGTGTGAGAATTTTTCGGGCGACTTCTAATAGTTGTGAAAATCAACATTGGAGGAAGGGGGAAACGGGGATGGGTGTTCCAACAAATGTGATGAGTAGAACAATCTTTTTGTTATTCAAATGTGCCAAACAACGCAACAAAATAACCCTTTGTTTTAGCAGTGAATAAGGCTCTGGGTGGCACAAAGATGACGTCATACATTGATATCTTTGCTATTTGTGCCCGAAGGATCTGCATGCAATTCCAAAGTAAGAAATTCTTGGCTATACACTGCCTGTTCCACAGAACACTAAAACCGAAACTGAATTAGCGCTAACCCCAGATTCAAACGATACCGGAAAATTTGAGAGAATTTTCAGATTAAAGATGTGAAAGTTCGACTATTGGTCAGTTAACAGTGAGTAACTATTGTACAACGAAGAGACGAACGTACAATACAAATCTAGCGTACATGTAAATCAATCCAATAAATCACATTAGTCAATACATAAATCAATCTTTTTATCAGTACTCGCAATCTTCACATTTTTTATGAGCGCGTTCAAACAAGGTATGTTTAATGTGAGCCACGAAAACGTTTGGTGTGTTTTCATCAGTCGGGTAAAAATTCTTGCAAGTCCTTTAGTAATTGTAAGATGCTCGCGATGTTTTCTTGTATTTCAGCAGTTGGTCCTTCACCGAACATCGGTGAAGAAGTGCGAAGAACACCTCCACCTAAAAATATGCCATTGCCCACTGCAATGACACCGGAACCGCTCTCAACATTACCATTTTCTTCACCAGAGGAGCTGCTGACTGCACTTCCTTCTCGCTCTCCGCCTTGCGAACTACCTTCCATTTCACTCCCTTCGCCAGACAAGTCTCCCTTGCCACTGGCATTAAGCTCTTGGCAATTTTTTATAACAGTACCACTTTCTTCGCCAGAGATGATGTCACTAGTACTCCCTTCTCCATTTTCTTGTGAACAATTGTCTGTTCCACTCCCTTCGCCAGACAACATCTCTCCTTCTCCGACCACCCCGCCACTACCGTTGTGTTCTTGGCCATTTTCGTCGACATTGCCACCTTCTTCACCAGAGTTCATGCCGATAGCAGCTTTCTCTCCCTCTCCGCTAATGGTACTTCCACTCTCTTCTTCACCTCCGCCAGCTTCTCCACCTCCAACACCGTTCTCCTCTGGAGGTTCTCCGTTTGCGGTCTCTGCTTCACCTCCACTTCCTTCTCCACTGTTGATCCATAAATTGCTTTCTCCTACAATCTCCCCACTGCCACTGCCATAACCGCTGGCAGACACGAGAACACTTCCTTCAAACCCACTTCCGGTAATTTCTACCCCTTGACCACTACCAGCAGCACGGACTTCAACAGCCTCGCTTGCGTAAATGTGGCTAAGTTCAGCCCATGGAACTGGCAAAGCTTCTAAATCAAAAGATCATTTTCAAAAATATTAGTCAAGTGCAGTATGTAAAATGAAGGCAAGCCATTGTAGAGTCATATTCCATATTCAGATTGCATGCGATTTAGTATGACTTCTGAAATGCAAGATGATATTTAGCTTCGTTATTCTTCCATTTCCAGATTCTGAGACTTGTTTTCAGTGAATTCCACTTAGGCTCTGTTTATTTGGAGAAAAGTTGTCTCGAGTAAGAGGGTCACCCTCCCAGTCACGTCAACTTTACCGAGCGTCTATATGAGAAAAGCATTGACCCTTTTGTCCGAGTCAGTTTTGATCATTAGGAGACTGGGAAGACAGCGTTCACCCGTGCTCCCATCATCTTGCTTTGACCTAGTTGACCCGTTTAGGCGAGCCAAAGTGTTTACATGGAAAGAAGTTGGCCCGTCGAAAAGGGTGATCCGGCTAGGCGGGTCACCCTTCTAGCTGAGCCAACTATTTTTTTCCCACGTAAACGATTAGCCGCGTTATTAAAAGGAAATGTAGGAAATTTGGCTCGCCCAGTGTAGCTCGGATATGCCGGTGACCCTTCTACCCGGGACAACTTTTCTCCCTATAAACTGGGTTTAACTACGTATTGCGTTCAGTTCTGTTCACAGTTATTGACACGAACTGCTGATTGGTTTCATGAGTTAGAGTAAGTTTACAAAGTATCTTAATATGTAGTATATAGTAGTAATTTAACATATAAACTTGAATCTTGAGTACCATATAAACCTTAGGGGACAAAACTTATTTGCAAAGGACGATTGCAGAGGGCCGGTTTCTGCTAAGATTTTATAAGCTGTGGAACAATTACATACAAAGAAATACAACAAAACCATTGAGATCATGAACTAACGAAATAGGTTATTACTAAGCGCGGAAACGGATTGCATTTTGGTAATCTTGGTTCAGTTTTCATGATGATTTAATGGGGAATCTATACTTATGTTCTCGCGTTCAAAGCTCTTGATTAACGAAAGATTTCCCCGAAAATCTTAAAATACAGTGTAATAGCCCTCTCAAGTTTGCAAATTACTTCTTCCAGAAAACTGTATAGTCATTATAATATACTGGGCAGCAGATGGATAACTTTTCTAGAGCGGTAGTTCAGTTCATAATCACGACGTATCGTTTTTTTGGCGGTCTTGTCACCTTATTATAAGTGGCTGCTGTTGTGAGTAACTAATCATTGGATACCTCTTGCTTATATGTAGCATGAAAACCAGTCTTGTTATAATCTGTAGCAATTCTGTATAAATTCAAACACAATGGCCAATAGGCGTTAAGCAGCATTGGTTAGTGGGTTGTAGGAAGAGCTTCAAGACTTTTGTAGGCGACGAAGTAAAATGTAAAGATAAAATAAGCACTAACCTGCTGGAGAGATATGCTTTGGGACTGAAAATAATTGGAAGAATAAAGCAGTAAGCTGGAATAAAAAGCAAATCAAGTCAATAGTTCGCGGGTGTCCTCGATCGTACCCAAAAGTAAAGATAAGGTTTTATCTACGGATCATATCAATTATTATTAAAAACTAGATCGTAGGGTAATGCAACTCTAGAGTTTTGATTGGTTTAGCCATCGTGGTATCTTATACACTTAATATATGATCCCGAGGGAAACAGTCTCCATCAGTGATTTATCAGAATTTTCAGCTGTTCTTATTTTGTCAGCGTCTTAAATATAAACGGTTTCGCGTCCTAAATAAGACGTGAACTAGTATCAGTGCGCATGCCTGTCAGACGGGTGACGACAACAGCTTAAGACAACAGCAACATCGTCATTTTGTTGACGAGTCACCCTAGCCTTCCTCCCCACACCTGGGGAGGGACGTACCGAGCCTAAAAACGGCTGCGAAGGAGGCTAGAGTCACCCAGGCTAACAAAATGAATTCCCAATCAGGCTCAAAAACATCAACAAAACAGAGAAACACTTGGACTTCGGTGGAGGAGGAGAGAGAGTTCTTCATCCTTTGCCGGGAACTGGCAATCGCGGTACAACTTTATAACTGCGTGACAAGCGCCGGTGTAAGTAATTTTTTGTTTTAATTCAATTGAATTAAAAGGACTTAACCTATTAGAGTGTAATATGAAGTGCTAAGTTTCTACCCCATACGAACCACGTGAGCGTTAGCCCTACTAATGGAAATGGGCCCACACAAGGACAGAGGGTGGGAATTGAACCCACGACCTTCGGGTTAGATCACCGATGCTCTACCGACTGTGCTACAAGGTCAGACTGGAGCAGGTTGTTGATTAAAAAAAGTTTTCAATTCGCAACTTTGCGGACGAAAAGTACAAAGGTGGTAACTGTGAATTAACAGTTATAATTATTCTTTGAGGGCGTGCTAGATTTATACGAGATGTTCACGTCTTATGTAGGACGCGAACGTATAAATTCAGTTCTCGTTTCTATTTAAGACGCGTCCTAATTTCCCCCGCATAAATGGCCCTATATTGCATTCTGGCGTTGTCGTTGGGGTAACCTTCATCATTTCTTAACATCCTTATTACGCTCCGCGTCCGCGTGAAAAAACAGCCCTAGAGCCTCGTATCTAATCGGTCCTTCTTTGGATTCCTAGAATTTCGAAGAAGTACGCGCGGAGCTGGAAATGAGATTAAAACCAGTGTTCAGTAATACTGCGTTACCAAATGGATAGCCGAACCCCCTTTGAATTTT
>OX421447.1:9858723-9863723 GCA_949126865.1 Montipora capitata
TGATAATCAGCGATCCGAATATAATAAGGGAGTTTTGTTCCTATTTTATGATATTTCAAAGTACCGTGTAATGAACCACATGGATCAAAAGGATGATGTCGAACGAAATGTTGCCTTCTAGTCACTGAATGTTCCTGCTCCTGTTTTACTATCATATTTTCAAGCCATTTTCAAAAATTATGTAACAATTGATAGCGTATCAATAAACGTTGATGGAAATTAAAATAAATGCTGTTCGTTGTTGCCCATCATTTCCTTGCGTCTTTCTTTTTCATTTACCTACCTCATTACATGTAAAATAATATGAAGACATCACAATGTGCAGCACATATTAATTGGAAAATCCCTCAACTGGCATCCGTATTTATCTTACGCGCGGGCAGATGTAGTGAACACTATTACTAGTTAATGAAGTATACCCAGGCGATCTGGTGATGTAATTCGGAGGACTGGGGAGAAAAATTTTCACGCCGTATCCCACAACCGCGCGCGGCCTTATTTTCGAATTCAACATGGCAGAAGCGAGGTTAGATCTTGTCGGGTCTACTTGAATGTTCATTCAGTAACAGGAAATGTGGTAGACATGTAATGATCTGTTGAGTTTTGGCGATGGCAATACTGCAGGAAGTTTGGAAAACAACATCTAAGGCTGCGCGCGGTTGTGGGATACGGCGTTTAAATTTTTCTTCCCAGTCCTCCAAATTACGTCACCAGATCACCTGAACGCCAATGAGGCAGCCAATAAAATATTCTTTTGCCTTTATGATAATTCGAACAATTAGTCTCGTTGGCAAGGACGAATCGAACACTGAAATACAAAAGAAATATTGCTGCATTATAACGTGGCTAATTGTTCTAATTATCAAAAGATAAAATAGTAAATTCTCTGCCGACATTTATGGATAGGGTCTGCCCGTAGATGGCAAAAAAGGAAATGAATGATATATAAATAAACACTTGTGGTTGGCAAGGAGGCAAGGATGACAAGGATGAAAATGGTCTGCAGTTTTTGAGGTTTGAACCTGAATTTTGCAACCTCTCGCAACTGATTTTGAAGACTCGAACAAATCTTTAGCACAGAAGACTACATAAATTCCTGAAGATGCGTAACGGTCACAAAGAAATATTTCTATAATGCGTGTTTTTGCTGGAAAGCAGCAAAACTCTTAGTCATGACATAAGCCCCTCAATAACTCGATTCTCAGGAAAAGAGAGGCAGACAACGTTTATTATCCTCGAATTTGAATGTAGCTGGATATAATTTATACAAGACTCCATTTTCCGTAAAGATCGTAGACTACGAGCATTCCCTCTTTTTGCCGCTTAGTTAGCCGAGCGAGAGGAGAGGACTGGAACGAGAACAATCTGGATTCGAGGAGGAATCAATCATGTTTTGTTACGCAATCGAGAGAGACGTGGGGAAGAGGGGAGAGGACAGTCCATACAAACAGTGGCTCGGAGAGGGGAGGGGGGGGGGGTTCTTTCAGGTCGCGCAGGGTTATTAATTAACATGCATTAGCTGTGGTTACACTAGCCCTTTTACCTTAGGGTAAATAGCGTTTACCCATGGGCAACGCTTTCCTTACACCGAAACTGTCCTAGGGTTATTTCCATGGATATATATAAAAGAACAAAAGAACTTCCCATGGCAGTTCTTGAACTGAAAAGTGCGGTTTATCTGCTCCCTCAGGTGGCTTGGCCATTCATAAAGCAGAACTAATTTGCAACGTCAGTCAACTCACGTCTAATTATATATTACCCTGAGGGGAGGCTTTTACTGTGTAACCGCATCCCCACATGAAACCTGAGCTGAATCAACCAAGTCTCTTCCTCAATTGAAGGATTATTCTAATTGTAAATTTCTTCCGAGTGAAGGATTATCGTTCATTTTGGACACTCAAAGCTTGATAGGGATCATGGGAAATGAACATATTTCTTTGAAAAGAGGAACTCCAATGTCTGGACTCGCAGGACTCGATACTGGGAACGTGTGATTAATAACCCCTTCACTTAACCACTAGACTACCACATCACTAACTGCGAGGATGTCATTTTTTACTAATGTCAATAATTTTCTCTTCCAAAAGTGACGCTGTAAACGTGTATTAACACCCGCTAAGAAGCAAGCTTACACAGTGAAAAGTGTCGGTTACCAAACTTCAAGAGAAAGCAAACCATTTTAAAATCAAGCTTTAGACTTAACCATTATTCAGCAATGATTTTATATATATACTAATTAGTTTTGGTAAATAATCGGCACATTTTCTAGTGAGTGGATCTTTAGTGGTTAATTGAATAAAAACAGTTCCTTCGAAGTGGGTGCGCCGGGTTCAAATCCTGTCCAGGGGCTGCTCTTACTTTTTTTCTTTTTATTTGCTACCACAAGTCCTGGGACAGAGTGGTCAAAATGGAGGATAATACTTCATTTAAGGCAAAGTGACAATGACGGATAATCCTTCATTTGAGGAAGAGATGGGATCGTGTTGGCTGAATCAAACCCGAGCCATTTACCCTCGGGAAGGCCCCAAACCCAAGGTGTGTGTAACCACAACTATTGCTATACTACCAGAAATGCAGATAATTAGATGAATGCCGATTTGGATCAAGTGTCACAAAGTGCCCCTTTTGTTCTTCCCCAACCTCAACATCACACGCGTCTGGGAATGCAGACAATTAACGTCACAAAGTGTCGCCTAAACGCCAATCCTCAAGCAAAGATAAATAGTTGCATTACCCTGGGGCCTGGGGCCTGTCTCTCGAAAGCCCCGAAACTTTACGGGCCGTTTTCGGGTGTCACATTTCCCTCTGTATTTCAAGAACGGAGAGGATTTAAGTAGTCAAACTTCACAGTGATTTTGCTTTTTGTTACCTTGAAAACATGCTAAAAGATCGGATTTCCAAAACAAGCGGTTGACAGTTTCACACATGGGCTTTTCGGGCCCGAAAAGTTTTCGGTACTTTCGAGAAACGGGCCGCTGTTTCTCGAAAGCCCCGAAAACTTTTCGGGCCCGAAAAGCGATTCGTGAAACTAAGATATCTGCTTATTCTTAAATTGTGGATCTTTGAATATGTTTTCAAGACCTTAGAAAACAAAACAACTGCAAACTTTCACGACTTCAAACGTTTTCCTTTTGAAGATACAAAGCGTTTTATGTCAACGGAAAAAGCCCGAAAAGTTTCGGGGCCTTTGAGAAACACCCCCCTGGTCCCAGAGATTTTTCTTGAGCCACGAGAGAGCCGCAAAATGGCGAAGACGAGTCGCGAAGCGGCGAGAAAGAGAAAAACCTCTGGTTACCTTGGACTTGAATCTCATTTTCATGCAGACGCCTGGGTCAGGATCTGATCTTCAGGCTCGGATTGGTTGATATTTTTACAAACACGCAAATCAAAATGATTGGTTCGCTTGATTGGTAATACCTAGGGGACGCGTGGTTGCTAAGTTGCCATTGGTCCCTTTTGAAATTATCAATTTGACGCGTTTGACAGCTGGTGTCTGCATGAAAGTGAGATTCAAGTCCAAGGTAACCAGAGGTTTTTCTCTTTGTCGCCGCTTCGAAATTCGCGACTAGTTTTCGCCGCTTCGCGGTTCTTTCGCTGCTCAAGAAAAACCTCTGGGACCAGGGTATAGCTGCATTTACCCTCACCAAAAAATAACGTTAAACCGTACACATACGTCGTTGCTAGAAATACGTAGCGAATGCTTAGACTTAGAGGCATCGGCTTCGTGTTGGATTTCAAAAATTGTCTGTTCACCTAATTATCTGTATTTCTGGTTACGGTTTATTTTCCTTATCTGAGAGACAAAGTTTTCATTATAAGTATATCCGCATGCCAGTAATACTGCATGAATGAGCAGTCATCATTTTCACTTAATGTATGGTCCCGAGGGAAACAGTTAGTTTTGTTTTCCCGAGAGTGCTCATCAGGACTCGAGGGAAAACAAAACTAACTAGTTTCCCGAGGGACCAGCCATTAAGTTCTTTGTTATATATTTAGACTTTTCCTGCAACAATCGCAGCAAAACATCCGGAGCGGGCAACAACTGCGGAATTGTACCCCGGTCGGGGTACATTTGAATTTGATCAGGGCCACGTGACCAAGGATCAACCAATCACAGTGCTCGTTTGGATATTTATGGTCTGATTACCTTAGATTCGTACACCTGTCATCGTTATTTGTTTATTTCTTGAAATCTGACAAATAGAGAATTACATTATACAAATCATGACAGAAACAAATAAATTACCTATATACATTGGGTTAAAGATTATTTAGACGAAGAAGGAATAAATAATAATAGCGCAAATATAATATAAGAACTACAAAAGATACATTTGCCTCGAAGACTTCTAGAAACGGCAAGGCAATTATAAGGATCCTCCCTAAGTCCTAACACACTCAAAAATCCGCCACTTGTTATATATATTTTTTCGCTGCTAATTGAATATTGATATAGAATGAGAAAATTAACTGTAATAGAAAAGGATGCAGATTTGAATTAAGTTGTGTCATTCTATTGCTGTATGTTGGCCGAAGTCCTGGCCACTAGCCTAGCAAGTTAAATTGATTAATAAAAATTGCCAGTGTTATCTGAGATATAACAAGATTTCGTTCAGAATATTAAATTAACTTGAGTCAACCTGTGTAAATCCGAACAAAACTTAAAGAGACTGTTGAAATCGTCCTCTTTTGCATGGTCACTCGAAACTCGAAAGGAACCAGCTTAAAGGTACACGACCGGACCAAAAACAGAATGGGAACGGATAACTTGGCAAAACTACCTTTCCGGACAGGTAACGCAAAGAAACCATGAACGACTGTGTAACATGCGGGCACTAATGATCCTGTGGCGGAATGGATGATTTTAAGGCTCACTGTTTCTTTAAAAAAAAATTATCTGCCGTTTAGCCATATAGATCCATTTTTGCACAGCCATGAAAACGCCACAAAAGAGATGAAATTGCTCACTGACACCGCAATATCGACCTACACTAGCCTGC
>OX421447.1:9868723-9873723 GCA_949126865.1 Montipora capitata
TCGCTACGATACATTCATTTCGAGGTTTCTTCGCTCGCAACTTCAAAAACAGGCTCGTCTATGGGTTTAGGACACTCTCGCGGTTGGCAAAGTAAGCTGGGTAACTATAATTAGCCCGACCAGGGGTAGACAGCAACGATTTGTCAACACGCAAACCAAAATGCTCCCCGGGTACCCTCCTGCTTTATTTTGCAAACCCACAAAGCGTACAAAAGGGGCGCATTGTTTCCATCAACCAATCAAAATCACGTCCAAATCAAGTCGAGTCGTGGTTACAAAATAGGTGCGGTTACACTCACCATGATAAATGCCATTTGCCATGGTAAATTATCCCGCGGTGCCTCACACTTGAGTTTTAGCATACCGCGTTAACTAGGGGTCACACGTTACGAAGATTACCGAGGTAAAACGAAATCTCACCCAATTCATTGGCGGGAAATTTAAGCTCAACTTCATCAGCATAGCGATTGGCTCTTGTACCTCGGGCATCAAAACACCCTTCCAACTTCCCACGTTAAATGTCATGGGCGCTTCCACTGATCTTTTTGACGTATCCTTGGATATTTAACACGGTAAATTTACCTCGGGAAGCGTCGGTCACACTACTAAATACAGTTTCCCGTGGTAAAAAGGCAATTTACCACGGTAAAAGTGCCCCGTGTAACCGCACCTAATATCTCACAAACTCAGTGGAAACCCATCACTTTAGATAATGCAAAACGATGGCTAATCGCCAAATCAAATAAGGGTGACTCGAACATGTAACATGTAACACCCTTCGTCAAATATGTTAGGAACGGGCTGCAACTGCAGGAATTCTCCGACAAGAATAAGCTGCTTTCCGGCGAATGGGAAAGTACGATTTACCTGGTCATCTGCAAGTTCGTGATGAAGGCAGTTCACAAGTTCAAACATCCTTTGGCTAGACATGCTTGCCTCATCCCAAATTATCGCATCGATAGCCCTAACGCGATCGCAAACTACAGAGTTGGCAATAGATCGATCGATCAGTTGACGCCATGGCAAATCAGCAGTCATAAGACCGTAGAATGAGTGAACTGTCGACGCTATTCCACGATCATAAACTTGGCAAGAGATACCACTGGAGCAGACTATACCCACAGTTCTTCCACGTGCATTGAATGTCGCTATTATTCGCTTGACAACCTCGCTCTTCCCCATTCCAGCTTGACCCGTGATCAGAAGGTTATGGCCTTCGGAAGCAAACTTGACAATTTCTTGTTGATCTCCATTCAGTTGAACCCTGAAAAGGGCAGCAGAAAATTTCGAAGCCATGACAATCGAGCAAAATCGCGAGGTGCGAAAAAACATGTGCGAATGTGTGCAGGGGTCAAATTTACGAATTCAAAAGCACAAACTAAAACTTAAAACAATGTACTTACATCGTGAAAAAGAGGAACTGGAACTTTCTTCTACCACATGGCGTTTAGAAATAAGATTTTTCTAAGAATACGTGCGAAAATTGCCTGCAATGGGTTTCCACTGAGTTTGTGAGATATTTTGTAAACACGACTCGACTTGATTTGGACGTGATTTTGATTGGTTGATGGAAACAATGCGCCCCTTTTGTACGCTTTGTGGGTTTGCAAAATAAAGCAGGAGGGTACCCGGGGAGCATTTTGGTTTGCGTGTTGACAAATCGTTGCTGTCTACCCCTGGTCGGGCTAATTATAGTTACCCAGCTTACTTTGCCAACCGCGAGAGTGTCCTAAACCCATAGACGAGCCTGTTTTTGAAGTTGCGAGCGAAGAAACCTCGAAATGAATGTATCGTAGCGAAAGCGTTGTGGACGGAATTGCGTAGCGAGTGAACTGACATGGAGCTTCAACGTCTCTTCTGCGATTCTACGGAGGAATTGAGTCGACGGGGTTATTTACGGTGGATTTATTCGCTTCGAGCGGCGGGCACTCCGGAAATCAGTGTGCAGCCTTGTCTTTCTTTTAGCAGTGGAAACCCACAAAACGATAAGTCGCCGAAATCGCGTTAGATCGGCCTGCGAAGCTGGCAAACAACAAAGAATACAACACGGCAACAGGGTAAGTAGATTTTATCCACAAAATATAAGAATAATTGACTTTTCCAGCAAAGCCGTTGCCTTCCCATACAAACCTTTACAAATTCAAACCGTTGTAACACAATACCTCCATATGCTGTAAGGCGGGATTCACGTTTTGCGTAGTTATGTAATATAGCATATGTCACGTTACACTGAACTCCTAACATTTTTGAGCTTGGGCTGCCTGTGTGCTGGGTTATCTGAATTACAAATTAAGATGTCAAGCTTAAAAGATTGCATAAGTTCGGAGGGAGAATTACACCGGCCTTTGCCGCAATATAGTCGTCGAAAACATTCCCCATGCTTTAAATGTGTTTTTCTCAAATTAAAGCCAACGGTAACTTTCGAATTCGTTTATAATATTGCTCCCACGGTAATTAACTTTGGTCAAAACAAAATAGCGTGAATCTGCCGTCCACGCGTGTATTGGTGTAATGGAAGTAAATTTGATTGGCCGATGAAGGACATGTCAATCAATCAAAAAAGGTGGGCGGAAGGAATTTCGAAGAGGAATTTGGTCAGGCTCTATTTTTCGTTTCGCCAACTCCACATTACGTAGCACGCGAAACTAAAATAGAGCCTGATCGCAGGTTAGCGTGAAAGATTAACATATTCATAAAAAGTGTGAAAATAAGATTGAAGTTTGCCTTTGCTATTTATGAACGTTCTTGGGCCATTCTCTTTTTAAAAACTCTTTTTAAAATTGATATTTGTACATAATATACCATTAGTTGCAGTGACGTCAGGAACAATCTAACCTGCGATCAGGCTCTATTTTAGTTTCGCGTGGTACGTAATGTGGAGTTATAAGAGAACATATGGGCGAAGCTAAAAATGGGCCTGATCGCAGGTTAGGAACAATCCAAAACGTTTCATCGTTTCTTTTTGCGAGTCGTTAACTTTCCAACATTTCATTCCTTCTCCATCTTTTTAGTATTATAATGATGAGAGATAAAGAACGCTGCCCAGCAATTCTGTGTTGTATTTTTCATATATTGTCACAGTTATATAAATTAAAATGAATGCAAATTAACGTAGTTTTACACGAGGATTGTTACTTCGTTAATGACTTTTTCCATTTTTAAGAGGGTTGCGATTTATTAAGAATTAAATTCAAGATCACGAAATACATACATTTTTCCAATTACTCATTCTTGTTGTAAACTAAAGTTGTGATGGATCCGAATTAAATTTGGAATTCAGTAAGAACATTTCTTTAACGAGGGGGTTGTGATTCGTTGCTCGAACTGAAAGCGCTCGAGATTGTTGTCGATAATTGTAAGACGGTGAACAGCTGTAGTTGTACGAAGTTAATTTCGCTTTAAGGTTTCACTGACATTTCAAAAAAATTCAAAATTAGAAATTTAGTCGCTTTTTGCTTGTTCAGTACGTACGGTATTTTTTATTTGTTTAAAATTGTTGTTGTTGAAAGGAACACCCGATAGTAGTAATTCTTTCTTGTTTTTTTTTTGTTTCCTAAATTTGGTTCATTTCCAAACAGTTACGCTGATACAAAAAAAAAAAGGAAAAATACAGCAACAAAAGAAAATTTAAATGGTAAATGGAAGAGCCACAGTTGTGCGCAGGTGAACAGGACACAAGTTTTACAGCAGCAGAGCTACATTGTTGCTGCCCGAACATAATTAATTCTTGGATTTTTAAACTTAAGCGTTCCATTTTTTAAAACCAAAAAACAAACTTCAGTAGCAAACGATGACATTTTGATTAGCTTGTGCGAAAAATGAATTTTACTGTCCTGGAGTAGTCGTTAATAATCATAAAGATTGGAACAATAGGATCTGTAACCAAGGCAAGAGGAATGAATAACTTCTTCCAGAAAAATCCCATGTTGTTTTCCAACAAGCCCTTTTTTATGGTGCAAATGAACTTGACTATGTACCATGGTAATGTCGATAAGAAGATAGGAGAATACCACATCGCAAACTTGAGCAAGAATTTCCGAGCCCCTAAAGCATTCCTTGCGTTTTCCATCTCAATTCGCTGTCTTAGATGTGGTAGATCGCTCATCTCGTCTGGTCCAACTTTTGTTTTTCGATATTTAAGATTTCTATATGTCATCCAGATTAGTGGGATAAGCGCTAACCATGTAGAAGAAGCAAACACATGGATGAAAACTAGTCGATGAACTTGCTCATGTTTTCCGGCAAGCGACAGAAGGGAAAGCAAAAGTGCGAATGACACTAAGAAGAAAGCAACCAGTGTTAAGCATCGCTTTGTCATTCTTCCTCGGTGGAAATGCGGATGGACGTAAGCGATATAACGTTCAAACTGAAACAGAAAATGAATGGAGAGCTTTGATCCAATCAGAAAGTCCGCCACGACGGAAACGATGTGCGACAAAATCTCAAGATCAAGTCCACCAACGTCTGCGCCGCGAAGGATTTCTGTGATCCCAAAGAAAGGAAGAAACATCGTACCGGCGAAGAATGAAAGAGCGATCATAATGTGAACGATTCGGTCCAATGGTTTGAGAGTCAAGTGCAACGGATTTTTAACAATTGCGATTGTAATAATGATACTCGTAAGGCCTGTAACTAGAGCCAGCAGTAGAGCTAATGATCCGGTAGCCAAACTTACTCTTGATCGAAACTCCATTGTCGGGTAAATCGAATCTCTGAGATCAACGCGCGAAGAATCGCTTTTGATCTGCCTTGAAGCTAACGCACTTGCTACTGAATATTGATTACAACTTTCCTAGCGTATTGTTATTAATACACTATTATGCCCAACAATACATTTTCACCAATGACGAACGAGAATTGTGTTTTTCATGTTTATTTGCATTTCAAAACCTTGAAGAAACTACTACTTTGGCTCAATGCCTTAGCAGATGAACCGGCACAACGGCTTTCTGATAATAACGCTCCTTCTTAACCAGTAGAATTTATACCGGTAATTTATA
>OX421447.1:9883723-9888723 GCA_949126865.1 Montipora capitata
TAACCGCAGTAGAGCTCCCCCAGTGAAGAGATGAAACTCATTCACATTTCATCGCATCGGAGACGCGCCCACGATTAAAGTAGTGGTAGCTTTGTTATACCACTGTTAGGTGCATGTGGTAGTCGAGTCGCATTTCTAGAATCCTTTGTGGAAAACGTAGCTTTAAAGAGGTCGAACACACTGATTAATGTCACTGTGGAGCCTAAGAGAAAACGATTAGGATCCCTAGTTTAAGTGAATGTTTTCGAAGCCCTAGTCATTTTCAAGTTGCAAGGAATATACGCGTTAGTTACAGTATTCGCTTATAAGCTGGATCCAAATAATTTCCCTTGCCTAAAGGCTCGGGAAATTATTTGATGTCGACAAAACGCGCGTAAATTATTCCCTAATTTCACTTGTCACCATTTGATTACGCATAAATATTTTTTACCAATTATCTTTGAAAAATGAGTGGTTTCCCCAATGGACCTCTCTAGCTTATACGTTTCATTTTCCCATTTCAGACCACGTAATGTTTCCAAGGGAATTTTCCTTTTGTTTTTTCATAAGTTACGCATACATATGCACGTGCATAAGACCACATTTGAAAGAAACTGTTTCCTCGAGTAACACCTCGTGGCCCGAAATGGGAAAACAAAATGTACAAGCTAAAGAGGTACATCTTCTTTTTGGATTTCAATAACACTTGTAGAGGTCTCATTGCTTTTCCGGCATATGCACACTCCGCGCAAAAGTACCACTGAAGTTGTAAGCACCGTCCTTTTAATTATTCCCTAAAAGGAATACTAAGGAATATAATTTAACGCGTATCTTTGAAATACAAGCGAAATTAATCCTTAATTTCACGGGGGCACATTGCGATTACATGATTATTACATGAAGGGAAAAATCATTAATAATAAAGAGCATCCATTCCAGCAATGTCTGCTCTCAAGGCTTAATATATAGGCTTTGCACCTCTCTTAACCTCAGCCATTCGGCGAGTTCGTCGTAAACCGAATCACTTTTTTGGGAAGACGATTTTGGCAGGCGAAAACGACGTGATTCTGAGTTGCTCTCCATCACGCCCTATTGTGTACATTTCTTCCAAAGAGCTACCTTTTATATTCATTTCCTTTACAAATTACTATCACTTGTGTGATAAAACAAAAGATCCTCACATAATACTCATACTTGGTAAAACAAAAGGTTGAGAAGTCATGTCAAAAACTCGTGCTTCGTGTTTCATCAGAGGTTTCAAACACCTCGAAACAATAAAAATACTCCGCCTACCGCGTTGTGCTTTCATTTGCTTCTCGGTGTTTGGAATCGCTGATGAAACACTCGCAGTCGTTTTTGACATACCACTTCAAACTGGCCAAAATGCTCCACGGGAGCGTATCATGCGCTGGAATGTGACAATAAAGCGTGGAATTCACAATGGTTTATGTATTCGCGACTATAAAGTTTAAGTACCCCATCTTGGTAATCTCTTTTGCCGTATAATCCACGGACTCTGGTTCGAAGTGTGGTTTTTTATTTTGTCCATCTATGGTTCAAGTTCCTCAAGCGCCAGGACCGCCGGCTCCTTCGATTCAACAAGCCCAACAAGCTCCGCCTCAAGCGGCGAATACAGAGGTAGACATGCTTTCTGTTTTTCACACCGGAGTCAGTATCATTACTTGGAACGTTATGCTTCGCTGGTCGAATGTTAATTTTTCTGAGTTCTCGTGTTCGTCAGGTTATTTCACATTTACCAATTCCTTGTTTATGTTACCTTATTTTGATTTGGGACATCATCAATACTTCTTAGGTTCTCCTATTTCTTATGTGATATGTTTGGCGTTCGCGGCGCTAAAGGCCATGTTACACGAAGCAAATTTTCTTGCAACTCGCAACGCAACGATGACGAATAAACAAACCTTTCAAGTTGCAGAGGGTATGTTACACGTTGGCAACTTCTTTCGCAACTTGCAACGCGTACAATAACAAACAAGATGGCGGACGCGCGAAAGATGATGCTCGATTGGCCCATTCTGACAAAATTGCGTTGCGAGTTGCAGAGGGGATGTCACACGCAAGCAACTTGTCTCGCAACGTTGCGAAAAGTAGAGGGTCGCTCTTCTTTTCTCGCAACTCGCAACGCAGCAATTGCACTTGCAAAATGGGGTGTTACACGTGAATTTTTTTCTCGCAACTTGCAACGCAACGTTTGCTGCGATGCGAGTTGCAAGAAAAATTGCCTCGTGTAACATGGCCTTAAGCGTTCGCGGCGCTAAGGGTTCGGTCATCTACATTTCAGTTTTTCTGGCCGGGAGCATCTACTACGTGGCTCTTGTACCTCTTAGATATATTTCGCTGTACTAGACTTGAATCCTCCTGGCGTTCATTCAATTTATTTTCGTTTGGGACAACAACTACAAGTTGCGTGTGTTTGACAATAACTCAACCTGAGAAAATGATGTCAAAGACCCACTAGTTTAAGAATGCAATGCATGGGTACGCGGCTGAATTAATATGCAGCACGAGAGTTTCGTGCTTTCAGACTTTAAAACTCGTGTTTTTAATGTATAATAAGCTGCATTTACACGCTAAAATTTTAAGCTGGTGAGTAAATGACATCACTTTTCCCTTGATCCAACCCTCTGACGTCTAACCAACCAGTAATGGCGGAGCGTAAAATCCAATTCTTACATTGAAAATAAACAGCCTTTGGATAAAAATCATTGCTCAGAATTTTGCCAGTCAGGCGTTAAGCAAACACACAAAATATGAAGAAAAACAAGAAATGAAATGAAATGGTCAAAGTAGCAAGTAGTTGCTTTTTGTTTGCAGTTGGGTCTCTCGGCCGGGGACTGAGTTCAGGTGCCATTTTTAAGTGTGTTTGGCTGTACCCGAACCTCGGGTTCCGTTGACTTTTATTTGCTTACATTTGGGTCTCTGGGTCAAAGGCACGCATATTGAACTGGGTTCGGATGCCAATCGTTTGTCAATGTTTGGCTTTGGGTTACCACATCACTGAATTTCGCCTTCATCATCAGTTCGAATCGTTTGTTCACCGGGGCCTTTCTGGCCGGGCATGAATACTCCACACTGATGTAGGCTCAGGTGCCATTTAGATGTGTTTGGCTGCGACTGAACTTTGCATTGGGTTGAAATTAACTGACATTTGCTTCTTGGCCGGCCAAAAAAACTTCGTAATGTCTACTGGGCGGTTTTGGCTATGGTTAGAGGTCATCAACTCGGTTAATGTTTCGTGTCTTTTTGCCTCTCTGGCTGGGCGTGGATACTAGGATAGGGTCACTGGCGCCGTTTACGTGTTCGGTAATATTTTACATAACTTGACCCTCAGGTATGTCCCCAACTAGGTTTAAACGCCCAATCCACTCCCCTAAAATATCAAGAACCCTTCCCCTTACCTAAATTATAAACTATAGACTATACTTGAATTATACTAATAACTATCACTTAGCACGTACATGCAGGAAAAATATTTCCGAGGCGACATTTAACCCTTTTGATTACGATCTGGCAAAATGCGTCCAGGTAAATTCACCTTCCTTTCTACCCTTGTGACGTCATCACTTTTAACGGTCAAAAACAGCTTGGTCCACTAACTTGTGCAGGGAGAAGAGATCTTTCAAACTATACCAAAATGAGCACAATTCAGTCAAGGAAACTGGAGTTAGAGCCAAAAAACCATGTAACATTGACCAGAAAAATCTCCATGAAAATCTTGCTCCATGGCCCACCTACCTTACTGAGCATCTCATTCTAAGATGATGAAACGTTTCCCACAAACTCTTCCCACCAAAATAAAGCCTACTAAATGCCCAGCAAGTTAAAAGAAAAAAAGAGAGGCAAGCAAAGCGAAAAGAGAGGCGCTTTCTGCGCATGCCCGAACTTTGCAACCGTTTGTTTAGCCTCTCCATTAAAAGACCACGGAGTGTACAGCCTGTAAACGGGTTTTTGGTGAGATTTAGCTGTAAAACAGCGCGACAGTGACCAAAAAAACCCCTCGACTAGCTTGAAAACGTACGTGTTTTTCGGCCAAGTCTTTAGTAGCCAAAGGGTTAGGCCAGATTAATTTAAAGCAACGAACAAAGTCAATTAAAATAAAGCGACAAAAACGAGTCAAGAGATTCTGATTCCTTAAATTCCTTTGGTAAGCTGTTCCATATTGAGGACACAATTAAAGAAATTGTCACGTATATAAAAAAGATGTACGAGAAACATTTGTCTTAAAATGCAATCCTGAGCAGGCATGGCACGGCGCTTTTGACCCTAAAGAAAAGAGAAATAATGAAATATTTGAACTCGCGAGGTACCTCCTGACCATATGCCAATGAAGGCTTTCCTGGGTGGGTACGTCATGTCGGTCCCAACATAGGGGCACCCTGGGTGGGTACGTCATGTCGGTCCCAACATAGGGGCACCCTGGGTGGGTACGTCATGTCGGTCCCAACATAGGGGCACCCTGGGTGGGTACGCCATGTCGGTCCCAACATAGGGGCACCCTGGGTGGGTACGCCATGTCGGTCCCAACATAGGGGCACCCTGGGTGGGTACGCCATGTCGGTCCCAACATAGGGGCACCCTGGGTGGGTACGCCATGTCGGTCCCAACATAGGGGCACCCTGGGTGGGTACGCCATGTCGGTCCCAACATAGGGGCACCCTGGGTGGGTACGCCATGTCGGTCCCAACATAGGGGCACCCTGGGTGGGTACGCCATGTCGGTCCCAACATAGGGGCACCCTGGGTGGGTACGCCATGTCGGTCCCAACATAGGGGCACCCTGGGTGGGTACGCCATGTCGGTCCCAACATAGGGGCACCCTGGGTGGGTACGCCATGTCGGTCCCAACATAGGGGCACCCTGGGTGGGTACGCCATGTCGGTCCCAACATAGGGGCACCCTGGGTGGGTACGCCATGTCGGACCCAACATAGGGGCACCCTGGGTGGGTACGCCATGTCGGACCCAACATAGGGGCACCCTGGGTGGGTACGCCATGTCGGAC
>OX421447.1:9893723-9941223 GCA_949126865.1 Montipora capitata
GAAAAAACTTCCCATTTCATTGCGTGCGTGCAAACAAGCAACACACTCCTTTTCAAAAACTCATCACAACTAAATGAACTCCCACCAGTGTTTAGGATCAAACCCGTTACTGAAGAACCCTTTCGTTGAATGATGAACCAAAAAAATGGGTAACAAGCTTTCTTTCAAATAATTCTTGACTAACATAAATTAGTCAAACATGTTTCCGATTGTTACTTGAAGACTGTGCAGAGATGAGTACAACTAAATATAAATTAGTCAGACAACAGAGACCACTGATCCACTCAAGGTGTTCGATTCCTTCTCTTAGTCTTGTTTATCCAATAGGCCACCACGTTTGATATTTCAAAATTCACAAATGGCTACAGACTTTATGGCTAAATTTCAATGATATTGTTTTGTTTAGAATTCCCCCTTGAGACTTGTGAAACAAAGAAAACAGAAGTGAGCCGTGATTTTGACCATAAAGCCTCGTAGCCATGCCTGAATATTGATAATCGAACTCGGCCTATTGACGTTCCATTCTTGAGCTCCATAAGGGTATACATTTTGTTTAAAGATCCACCAAAATGCCACAATGACTTCGACGCCATTGCACGTTAATTAAATATTCTACTGTGTCCACCGCATAAAATCTACGCATTTCTACTACCCCCTGAAACCTAACAAAAATAGGCGCAGAAGACTTAACACACAAAGACAATACTTAGCAGGGGAGTGACAGGTTTTCATTTTCCGACTCGGGAAAAAAACAGAAATTCTACCCATATTCTGACTGGATTGCCTATGGCAACCCAGTAATAAGAACAGTTCGAGATTGTTGTCAATATTGCTAGACGGTGCACAGCTGTAGTTGTACAGAGTTAATTTCGCTCTAAGGCTTCACTGACATTTCAAAAAAAAATTCAAAATGAGATATACGGTCATTTTTATTTGTTTAAAAATGTGTTGTTGAGTAGAAAGGAAACTCCAGAAACTAGTTATTTTTTTAAATTTGGTTCATTTCCAGACATTAACGAAAAAAATCACTTACTGACACACACACAAAAAGAAAGAAAAACACGGCAACAACAGAAAACTTAAATGGTAAATGAAAGAGCCAGTTATGCGCGGGGGAACAGGACACAAGTTTTACAGCAGCAGAGCTACATTGTTGCTGCCCGAACATAATTAATTCTTCGGTTTTTAAACTTAAGCGTTCAATTTTTTAAAACCAAAAAACAAACTTCAGTAGCAAACGATGACATTTTGATTAGCTTGTGCGAAAAATGAATTTTACTGTCCTGGAGTAGTCGTGAATAATCATAAAAATTAAAATAAGTGGATCTGTAACCAAGGCAAGAGGGATGAAGAACTTCTTCCAGAAAAACCCAATGTTGTTTTCCAACAAGTCCGTATTTATGGTGCAAATGAAGTTGACTACGTACCATGGTAATGTCGATAAGATGATAGGAGAATACCACATCGCAAACTTGAGCAAGAATTTCCGAGCCCCTAAAGCATTCCTTGCGTTGTCCATCTCAATTCGCTGTCTTAGATGTGGTAGATCGCTCATCTCGTCTGCTCCAACTTTTGTTTTTCGATATTTAAGATTTCTATATGTCATCCAGATTAGTGGGATAAGCGCTAACCATGTAGAAGAAGCAAACACATGTATGAAAACTAGTCGATGAATATCCTCACGTATTCCGGTAAGCCACAAGAGGGAAAGCAGAAGCGCGAATGATGTTAAGAAGAGAGCAGCCAGTGTTAAGCATCGCTTTGTCAGTCTTCCTCGATGGAAATGCGGATGGACGTAAGCGATATAGCGTTCAAATTGCAACAGAAAATGAATGGAAAGCTTTGATCCAATCAGAAAGTCCGCCACGACGGAAACGATTTGCGACAAAATCTCAAGATCAAGTCCACCAACGTCTGCGCCGCGAAGGATTTCTGTGATCCCAAAGAAAGGAAGAAACATCGTACCGGCGAAGAATGAAAGAGCGATCATAATGTGAACGATTCGGTTCAATGGTTTGAGAGTCGAGTGCAACGGATTTTTAACAATCGCGATTGTAATAATGATACTCGTAAGGCCTGTAACTAGAGCCAGCAGTAGAGCAAATGATCCGGTGGCCAAACTTACTCTCGATCGAAACTCCATTGTCATGTATATCGAATCTCCGAGATCAACGCGAGATTGAAAAAATTATGCGTCGTCTTCTTAAACTTGATTAAATTTTAAGCTTCTAGAGCCAGAAAGCAGGTGGCGGACAAATTTTACGTCCCTCGGTGACATATTGACTCGTTTCTTTAAACATTGTCAATAAATATGAAAAGTGATCTATTGTAATGGAAGTTTTTAATATAGTATGGCAAGACTTTGTACAATCTGAGCTACAAGTTAATTATTTATTCGTATTAACTCAACGCAGTTTCTACAAATCAGAGAAAACAGGAGTGAGGGCATGATTGGAAAAATGTGAAGATACACATTTGCCGCTGTTCTCCCCTTTTCTCTGCTTGACGATTGATTAAAGTTAATTACTGCTTTTTCGTGATGTTTACGAGCCAACTGCTGTCATAAAAAGGGGTTCATCCTATGGATCATGGAAGAGAAGTGACTCGAATCAATTTGACTTTGTACAGTCAATGAAAAATGAGTCGCAAAAATCGAAACCAAACGTGGTTTATTTGACTGATTATTCACTCGACTAGTTCCAGTTGTTTTTGAAGGAAAGTCGCGTCCACTTTTCATTTTGCAACGTTTAATAGTACAAACAAAAGGCAATCGACAGGCTAAGGGCCCATTAGTTTAATTTTCATTTGGGTATACGGGACTTGAACACCCTTAGACCCCGCAGTACTTCAGTTGAAGGTTATAGTTAGTTTTCGACGAGATATTAGATTTTAAAACTTTTGAATTCAAAGTAGCGCTCTTCAATTAGCATCCGTTTTCTGTTAACCTAGGTCATCTGGGGGCCATTACAAAGAGACTCTGAATAATTAAGAATCATTTCATGAGCGTGCGTTGGAGAGGAGACGGTAAATAGCCAACGAGGCGCGTAGCGGCTATAACTAGTATCATATCCAACAAGCGCGAATGGAATAGTTGTTTTATTAAATTCCTTAAACTCCAAAAGTTTGGAACTAAGAAATACGAGCGAAAAAAGCGAGAAATCCCGACAGGAATGGAAAACACTAGGTGAAGATGCGATGTTGTGTAATATCTGGTGGCCAGACAGACGCAGGCTCATCACAAAAACATTTCTTACCTTTTCGCGTAATTCTAAACATCGGAATTGATCCAAAATTTCCACAAAAACGTTTTTTTGCTTTTTTCAGAGAGAAATTTCGGTTTCCGGCGAAAGCAATTTTAGCTTAGCAACGCTCAGCGCAGTCATTTGCCATATAAGGTCAAACTAAAGTATATGAGAAGAATAATTCAAAGAAAAATATCCAAGAAAGCAGATAAATTGAAGAAAATTTTAATTTTGCATCCAAAAATTCGTAATCAGCGCTAAAATGACCAAATTTTGCCTGGAAAACTTATTTTAGAGTTATTTTTCTTAAATTTTTTCGTTCAACTTTCGTTTTTATCAAATGTTTCAGTTGTCTGTAAATAAGTTATATGCTGGTGGAAAGCTTATTTTCTTAGCTTTAAAATGATGTATTTTTTTTCCCTCTAATTTTAAAAATTTTTTGAGAAAAAAAAAAATGTTTTGGCGATAGCTGATTTCGCGCGGTTTTCTTGCGGTTGGGAAAGTAGGAAAAAGACAGAGCACGATAAATGCATTAACCGAGGTTGGGAATTTACTAATTGATTTTAACGCGGTCACTGAAAAATCCATAACCCTGAAAGGTCGATCTCTCTTATTTGGTCTTGGGCCATCAGTTTACGGTATTTAATTTATTTTAGGAGGGCGCGTTGGATATTTAACAATTATCCTGCGAAATCGCGCAGAATATCGCCTGATACCTAGCCGACGAGGCCGTAGGCCGGGTTGGTTAAAATCAGGCAATTTTCCGCAAGATTGAGCAGGTAATTGTTTTATTATGCAACACTGGAAAACTACCATTTTTCTCCGCGACTCACAAAATTACGTATCGCAGTATGTCTGTTGAGTACGCACGTCGAATACTGAGCGCGCTATGACCATATTTGAACATTGTCAAAATGTGTTGAATAATAAGAAGTGATAGATAACCAGCGAGGCGCAGAGTACGGCGTTCCGTTACGGACATCATGATGGAAACACAACACGTAATCACCAAACCTCGTCACATAATGACAAAACCACTACACATGATAATGTTGCCACAGTGCACTAAGTCTGTGACAAACTCCAAAACTTCAAGACAAAAAAAAGGTGACATAAGAAAGTTATGGCTTTCCCACCCTGCTAGCAAAGCCTTTCTTTTGCTTGCTCCATTTTGGCGTTCTCGAGAAAGACTGCATGAATCGAGTAAGATCTTTATTGGGTATGTGCTGCATGTTGCCAGGATACAGTCTCAAACCCAAGCCTAATATGCCAGATCTCTCCGACATCTTGGTTTTTCACTAAACGCATGCCCGCACTGGAAAAACCAGTTTAACGAGAGAAAACAAGATTAACTAGTCCAGAAGTTCCAGCTGCGGCGGCTTCAAAGAGGACGCGATTCAGGCAGAGCCTCCTTTTCTCCTCATCTGTAAAGAAAAAGACAAAAGGAGGCTCTGCTTCCAGGGTGTGGCTTTCCCTCCCTGCTGGGTTATGAACGTCTGACGCTGTTGATGAGATTTAACGCATGAAAGTGAGACTAATCATCGTAATTGGATAACAGAGGTTGAATGATCTAACCAGAGAGCTCGAAACGAAATATTTATCTGAGGTCGAAAATTCAATAATATGATAAAAGCAATATGAGCTTGCTTGCTCGATTTTGGCGTTCTCGGGAAAGACTCTGCAAAAATCGAGTAAGATCTTTATTGAGTATGCGCTGCATGTTGCTAGGATACAGTCTCGAACCCAAACCTAATATGCCAGATCTCGCCGCCATCTCAAGTATAACCATCGTTTTTATCACTAAACGGATGCTGGCACTGGAAAAACGGGTTTGACGAAAGAAAAAAAGATTGACTAGTCCAGAGATTCGGGCTGCAGCGGCTTCAGGCAGAGCCTCCTTTTCTCCTCCTCAGTAAAGAAATTAAAAGACAAACGGGAGGCTCTGCTAGAAGGGTGGAGCTATGAATAAAAGACCTAAAAAAACCGGTTAAACGGCTCTAATCGGACATGAATCTTCTCTAATGTTGGAATATACATGTACAGAGCATAACTGAGCCTACAAGTGATAAAAAAACTCCTTTCCTCACCATTTTGTTTGTTTTCTGATTAATTTTATTGGATAATTCTATTTTGATTTTACAACCGATCGCGATCAGTTTCCATATTAGGTCATAGGGTATATGGGCTTATAAGAGAGAGGTCCAAAATTTAATAATGTCTTAAATTAGCTCTGTTTTACGCCGAGCGGGTTTTCCTCTTAGAGAACTTCCTTTGGGTGTCAGGATTCAGCCATTGTAACGGCTCTAACGAGTGGTTTAAAACAACGGACACAAATACATAAACAACAGGCAATGCACTCTGACCCGTATTATTGAACGGTATTAGAGCTGCGTCCAACACTGATTCAATGAACTGAGTAATGTTTAATAAACGAGCAGGGGTGATTTATCGGGGTTTTCACCCGATAAAACACGACATGCGAGCTTATTGAACGGCTTCAAAAACATTCCACAGAAAGCGTGGAGTCCAGACAGTGGTGCAAAATGTGAGAGGAAGATATTAGCATAAAAAAAAAAAACACAAGACGGGCCTCGAGCTCATTACTATTCCTTATACAAACAATTCTAATAAGGAGTGTTATTTCGGGTTTAAATTGAATCTCATGCACGTGACGTTTTATAGGTGTCTTGATAGGCTGTTAGGTTCATGAATCGTTAATTAATTATGGAAAGGTTGGTAAAGAGTTTCCGGTTCCTGTCAGTTTTCTCCGTTTCTCCAAAATAGATTATAAGCTCAGAAATATATATTTTATTGAGAGTGCAACCAGCGCTCCATCGCCATATCTATTGCACCAAACTTTTTAGAGCGGTTTTCAATTGAGTGTCGAAAGTAATTAGCGAATTGCTTTGGTTTTGCATTACTTCACTCAGTGATTGGTTCAAAGTTCTCGCGCAACTTTTTCAACCAATCACAAGTGAAACCAAAACCAATCGTGACTCGCGCGTGCGCATTTTCCCGCGCTTTGTGTCGACTGCCTGTAATTACTTCGAGTTTTGATTGGTTTTCTGGATTGTCTCCGTGCTTTTTGATTAGCCAAAGTAATTACTTTGGTTTTGGTTTTACGACACTCGATTGAAACTCGCTCTATCAGATCTTCAGGTCATTACATATACAAAGTTAAAACGCTTTTTTTTCTTCTTGGCTGTTGTTGTTGTTGTTCTTATTCTTCCTCTTCTTTCCTTCTCTGGTGGGCCGGGAAGAGGATCTTTGTTTGTGTTTTCCTTGACAACGTGAGAATACCAGGTTTATCATTAAAATGGGACTGAAATGCAAAGGATAATAGCATTGACCATCTACTTACGAAAGTTAAAGGGGGCAGGGTTAAGGATGGAAAGAGTATTATATGCTAAAAGCTTGCATTTAATAGACTAGCCATCATCCAAACCGAGACAGAAGATGGATTTTGTTTTCGTCTGATTGGATAGTACGGTTACACTTTTAGGATTTATTCTTGCTGTAAAATAAGGGGTAACAGGTGCTCATCAAGGGAGCCTTTAAAAGGCCCAGTTACACTACAGAAAAGACCGGGACCGGACCCCTTAAAATATAGGTAGCGACCATAAATCTTAGCTTTGCCGTGTAAACTATCCGTTGCATGTGTTTTGTGAAATGGCTCTAGACCCGCTATTTTTGGTTTTGGGGCCATAGCAACCGAAAAAAATCCCGAGTCCGGACCACTTTTTGCGGGTCAAGAGCGTTGTGTAAACGTGTCTCCGCTCCAACTCAAATAAAAATCTGGTTCGGACTCCGAAAGTCGGCAGTGTGAACAAAGTGCCAGGAACGTGGCCTTATAATTAAGGCTAGTTTTATCCCGTGGATAAACATTAGCAAAACCAATTGAGTTATCCACTGGATAGTGATTTATCCAGTGGACAGCGCTATCCACCCTTTGAACAACTGGGTCCTGGAGAGTAAACATACGGTTCATTATTATATGGCTCTGTCTCACGAGGACTGGGAACTACAAAATTCACGAATTTGATTGGTTAAAATCGATATTGACCGCGGTCTAGATTTTCCCATCTAGACCGGTAATGTTTTGCGGTGAAAAGATGCAAACTAAAATGCAAAAATATTGAGTATTTTCTTCTACCAATATTTATTTATGGAAGTGCCAAAAAGCATGATGACAAAAGAGAGGATGACTAGCAAACTTTGACAGAATTAAGTTCAGCTCATCGCCACTCATCGCCGTTCGCAAGCAAAATGTCAGTTAGTACAAACCAGTTACATTAAACGAATTAAATTGTTCTTGTTTGCCATATAATAAACATCTTATTAACCAAGCTTAGTCAGTCTGTATGGGAGAATCTTGACCTCGGTCGTGTGTACAGACCTCACTGCGTTCGGTCTGTACTCACGACCTCGGTCAAGATTCTCCCATACAGACCTCCTTCTCGGTTAATAAGAGCTAATTATTGGCTACACGTGATACTAAAACTAAGCATTACCTGGCACAACATGATACACTGCTTCAAAACCCCTTCGGGCGAAAAAATGATCCGATTTAAAGATTATCGTTATCATCTCGCCAGTTCCCGGATATAAATTCGTTTAACACAAGCAATATTGCTATAGCTTCGAAATCTTCTCCTCCGTTTAGCATCACCCTTGTCATTGTCACTATCTCCATCCTCATCGCATTCATCATCATCGTCGTCGTCATCGTCATCACAGTCATCATCATCACCATCATCGTCATGTTTATCGTCAACATCGTCGCGGCCGTAGACGCCACTCAAACGACGCACTGCCCGCCATCCTTGCATGATCTGGACGTAGTCGTGGCTATAAACAAAACATTAAGCCGAGAATGTTTCATTTCATTAAGAAAAATGCTAATTTTCTCTATATAATTTCATAATAAAATGCTTAAAAAGCGCTGTGATTGGCCTAACCACGCAGGGGAAGAGACTCTAAGATTGAGGAATCGATCTGAATAATGAAAATGAAAAGCGAGATGTTTATTAAACAGCTTCTCGCAATAGCCGTCGACAGTTGATGTTGTATCGGCCTGGGTCCTTTTGTTCGAAAGCCGATTAACTTAATCCAAGATTAGCGTAAACTTTTGTTTCATAATTTCAACTTTTTGGTGAAAGTTTCTTTTGCTTAGTTTTGTTTTCCAGGATTGAGTTCTTCTAATGTAAAGTTTTGCCGAATATCAGCTTTAAACAACATTTGGGAGTAGAGAAATAATTTTCTTGGTTAATTTTTAGTCTGGGATTAGCGTTAATCGGCGGCTTTTGAACAACCGGGCCCTGAAGAATAGTGTCACGAGAAAGCGCATACGGTGAGAAGTTTCCCTGCCCAAGTGGACATTTTAGGGTCATGACAATTGGTAAATAAATAAATAAATTAGAATAAAAGAATATCACAGGTAACGACAGAAAATGAATGAGGCATTTTTAGGGAGGGAAGAAGAATTTGGCTCCTTACATAGGGTTTTCGTTGAATCGTAGCTCTTTTTAATGCATTACAGTCTAATTGGGATCAATTACTTTGTTCTTTTTACCAAGACCATCGTTAGGAATGAGATTGTTAATCAAGATTCACAGCACCGGAAACAAGAAAACCCAGGAGCATTTTAACGGGGTAAAAGGAACTACGAGAAACTGACCCTGGCCCAAAAGCCCTCGCAATTAGGGTAGACTACCTAATAAATCCACTTACCAACGCTCAGTTTCAAACGTTCGGAAGTCCAAAATCAGAACTGAACCAAGAGGTACGGTGATTGTGAATCTGCAGTCAGCGTTGTTGGGATAATTTCTAGGGAAACCAGGAGATGTAAAGGTGCCTGATGGAATTGTCAGTGGTGATCCACAAGGAACTAGAGAAGAGAAAACATGGATACGTACATATCTGCTGTTTAAGCGAGGACAGCGACAGCTACGAGATCGCCCTAAAGCAAATACGTCTGAAGCCGATGTTATACGAGCCGATTTTTAATGCCGATTTTCACGTAACATTGCTGCATTAAAAGTTGTCTCGTGTAATGCCGCACATTTTGTTGCGGCAACATTGTTGCCCGAATCTTGTTGGAGTTGGTGCGTGTAACACCCCCACCTTTGACTTTTAACACAACATCATCCCAGAATGCACCACGGAGAACCGAAATAAGTCACGTCGACAGTTACGTTAACAGTGTCCGCCATATTTGTCGCCGGGGATTTGTCAAGCAGGAACCTGGGTTCAAATGAAAAAAAATGAAAGATACGAGGTTTTCTCGCCATTTCGATGCTCATTACGGCGAAATGAATTACTGCAAACTTATGATAAACTTGAGCTCTCAAAAGTCACGATGGTAGTGCACTGAGGTACATAAACTATAAAGAAATTTCTTTTGTCAAGTTTTGTGATTATAATAAATCACTCACTTGGTGCAGGTAGCGGGGAAGCCACGTTGTATTTGACAAAGAAACCTCTTCTAGTTATACTATAATCGGATCGAAAAAGAATCCTGATTATTTCTCCTGTTCCGTGAATGGTTAAGACTCCGCCATTTTCCTCGTCCTCGATGTCATCCAGATCATCAAGGTCGTCCAAGAAATCGTCATCATCGCAGTCGTCATCATCATCGTAATAAGGTTTTTTAACATCATCGTCATCATCATCATTATCGTCACCTCCCGTCAGTCGGCGAACCAGTCTTGGACCGACGTAAATTTCCACAAAATCATAACTAAAAGGAGATCAAGGCAATATACGACGCAGTTAGCAACATGCAGTTAATGGCTAGCTGTACAAGACTTGCATTTGCCGAAAGGCAACTGAAGGCTTTGGCCAGAAACTCTCATGCATGCGCACGCGTTTTGGATATAGGCTTCATCCACTGCCTAGTAGTTCGTTCCCGGAGGCTGCTATCCTATTGAACAGCACTTCAGGGAACGAGATTGATTCAAGAAACTACTTAATTGAAATAAACTGCGTTGTTTCCATATAGAAAATATTTTCCTTGAATAAGTCCTCTTTATTCCTTTTTTTTAAATTTCCAATAAATTAATTTGTTTGGCGTTTGATTCAAAGAACGCATGACACGGTGAAAAGGAAACAAAGCGTTACTTACCACTTTTCAGTTTTGAAGAAAAGAAAGTTTAGCTTGAGTTGGGATCCCAGTGGTACAGTGATTGTCCAAACACAGAAGGCGTTGTTAGGGTAACGAAGAGGATAAAAAGGAGAAGTGAAGAACCCGGATGGAGGAGTCAGTGGACCTCCACAGAGCGCTGACGTATAGAAGAAAAGAAACAGCTGATATTTCTAGTAATAATTATAATTATAATTATAATTATAATCATCATTCATCTTCTCTAGCTAATTTGGCTGATAAAAAGTGCTGTACTAATTGGGAAGACTGTATCACACAAAAATAAAGCAGATGAAATGAAAGGTTGCTTTTTTATGAGGAGGGAAAACCGGAGCACCCGGTGAAAAAGATCCCGGTGAAGCGTAGAGAGAAGTAACAAACTGAAACCACCTATCTTGTCGAGTTGGGGAATCGAGCCTTGACCACCTTGGTGGAGAGAGGGTGCTTTCACCACAGTACGTACCACCCTGCTCCCCTGAATTATATCAATACTACCAATATATTCATTAACCTTTCTGCTGCGACTTCAGCGGCGAGTGCGGAACAAGAAAGCGACTACGACTACTTCAGTCAGCGCAGTTTTGACCACGATTACTATTGTCATCAACACATACAGCGAGTTTCAATCGAGTGTCTTAAAAGCAAAACCAAAGCAATTACTTTTGACCACTGAATCCAAAAGGGCGGAGACAATCCAGAAAACCAATCAAAACTCGAAGTAATTACGCGTAGCCGACACAAAGCGCGGGTGTTTAGGTTTCACTCTTTTAAAAAAGTGGCCCGACAACTTTGAACCGATCAGTAGAGCGAGTTTCAATTGAGTGTCGTAAAACCAAAACCAAAATAATTATTTTGGCGAATCAAAAAGGACGAAGACAATCCAGTAAAGCAATCAAAACTGGAGGTGATTACACGTAGCCGACACAAAGCGCCGGAAAACGTGCTTGCGCGAGCCACGATTGGTTTGGGTTTCACTTGTGATTAGTTGAAAAAATGGCGCGAGAACTTTGAACCAAAGCAATTCGCTAATTGCTTTCGACACTCAATTAAAAACGGTTCTAATTGAAGTAATGCAAAAACCAAAGTAATTCGCTAATTACTTTCGACACTCAATTGAAAACCACTCTATGCACTGAGTCAAAAGCTAATGAATTTCAGCTTTCAATATATCTCTCTTCGAAGTTTTTTGTTTTCCCAGGTTATCTTTGTTTAGAACAGCTTCTTTAGCCAGGTATTGTCAACTTCGCTAATTAGTGTGCAATATATTTCATTACGTCGTCGATGCATGGAATGATATTTGAATTTACGGAAATTGGAGTCTGAAAGAAACTAAATCCTAGACAAAACCGGGTGGGAAAATGAGGCTAATGGAGGTCAAATAACAAACATCTGTTTTCTCCGCCTCAGATCCAATATTAATTTATAAATTTTGGGAAATTCCAGGACAGCGTGTCGGAGCCCTTTCTTTACACAAGTTCATTTTTTCGTAACAGATCTGTTAAGAAACCGAACAGGCAAACTCCAGTTAGCGTGTCAACGTCACAGCCTCGTCAGTGGGTAAAAAAACAAAGAGTGAAAGAGTGGAAGAGTGGGATGATGAGATAATTGAAGATCTTTGCTTTGATCTTTCATTGTAAAAGAGCTATAGAAATAAGAAATATTATTATTATTATTATTATTATTATTATTATTAGATTACAACAGAGTACTAAAAAAACAAACGGTGCTGCAAAAGATCTTAAAATAACAATAATAACAAAAGAATGCAGAAACCTATATATATATATATATATATATATATATATATATATATATATATATATATATATATAGAGAGAGAGAGAGAGAGAGAGAGAGAGAGAGAGAGAGAGAGAGAGAGAGAGAGAGAGAGAGAGAGAGAGAGAGAGAGAGAGAGAGCGTTTTAGTTTTACCTATTGGGACTGTAGGAGGAACAGTGGTTGGAGCAGCAGTAGTCCGAGCAACCGTTGGTGGTCGTACTGAGGTTGTTGGTGCTGCTGTGGTTGTTGGTGGTAATGTGGTTGTTGGTGCTGCTGTGGTTGTTGGTGCGAGAGTTGTGGTCCGCGGATGCGTTGTTATTGGCGCTGATTGGGTTGTCGGAGCGGCCGGAGGAAATACCGCTGCAGCGACGGTAGCTTGCGCATTACAAAGAGGAGTGTCACAGCAGTTCAATGAACAATTTCGAATTGCTCCACTCCGTGTAGCATTTACCATGCTGCATGCTTTACCAGAGCAAAGAAAACTCGGAAAACATCCTTTGGAGTTGATGAGTTCATTTCGAGCTCCGTCAAAAGCTTGTAGCGTATAACAAGTTAATCCCGATGTACAGTTCTCTGTGACTTGGGATAAAGCGCAGTCTTCTATACTGGGACCATCGCAAACACTGCACTGTAAGAGAGGCACCGGAGCTGGTGTGGAACAAAAGACAATTATATCACGTACTTGAATTTTAATACAGTGATTGAATATATGTATATGAAGTGCATTAACATGAGGTTTTAGATAAGTAATTGGAAAGCACTGAATGGCTCAATTATCACAGCGTAAGAATTGCAGCTAACAAAATGAGTCGAATATAAACCGCATAGAAAATGCGTGCAACCGGCGCGCTATAAGCGCGCAAAAACACATGCGACCCAATCCACGACATGTGTAACAGTTAAATTTAAATTCAGGTTAATTTTAATTTCAACAGAGGTCATTTTTATTTTTAAACTACGTTGGAATTGAAAGTAGGAAACATCAACAAAAATCCATCAATTAGTAGCAATTACGTGTAATATATTGGTAAGTCAATTAGTCCTAGAGGTGTGTGGATGAACTTAGTGTAGCTTAAGTTTTTCATGCGTATTTTATAAAACCCCAATGGTTGTTAAGTCTAGGCACATTTTTTAATTTTGAGCATTAAGGTTTGGGTTAGGCATACTGTGCATGATAACCGATTCTACATTTCTATCTCAGAGCTTTTTAGAAGGACACTGTTCATTGACGAATCTCCTTCGGAGAGCTGGGGCATCAATATTGAATTATCTTCAAAGGAATAAAAGAACTGAAACATACATGATGTATTGTTGATTTTTTAATTTGCTTAGTTACTTGCTCTATTTTTCGGTTACTTCGAATTCGTAATAATAAGAAGCAAGTGAAAACAAAACTTTGAAAAGTCAGGAAAAGGAGTCCATAATCTGTTGATCAGAAACCATTTTGTAGTGTTTTTTTTTTTAATTGTCTAATAAAATATTTGGTTCTTTTTAATTTTGCTGAGTCTGTTTGTAGAAATCATAAACTTTGTGATTATTTTGGCACAGTCTACTTCAAGTTCTACAATTTGAGCAAGTAGCACATTTGGATGAAGGGGTGCTTCCGTTTTCCATTTTATTAATTTTCAGCGCCACGTAATCCTGAAGTTCCAACTTCAGTCTTTTTTTTCTTCTTCCCTTTCAGGTGTATGAAAACGGCAGACCTCAGACTGCAGACTGCCTACAAGTAGCGCCATTAATTTAAGTCTAAGCATCCGTTTTCGAACGGTTAGCTTTCAATAACTGTGATTTAGGGTTAGTCAACTGTCAGACACCGCTCTCCTTCAATGTCTGGCTCATCCACTTCGCCGAGTCAAATTATTGACCATTTTCATGCTCTTTATTTTATGTAGCTGTGCCGGTTGTCCACTCATTTGTGGCCACTTCGTACGGCATTTTGGCAATGGTCTTGTGAATGATTACACCTTTTTTACAAGCGGTTTCTCCAAGATAATAAAACCAGTGGTTTGGTGACAAGTTTTTTTTTTTAATTAAGGGCGGTGCCTACCAATTCACAGACATTTTTTCGCGGTTTAATGAATATGCAGGAAAAGCAGATCTTAACAAGTGTTATTGAAATCCAAAGAGAAAATTGAGGGTAAACACCAATTTTTCGAAGATAATTAATCAACAATATTTGTCAAAAGCTATAAAATACAAAGCAATGTATGTCCATCCACACGTGTGTGTAAGTGTCCGCACGTATAGCCCACATAACCCGCATCGCACAGGTCACATTGAAAGCGATAAACGAAGCGTTGTTGGTTGACGATCTGTGGCTTGGTTTCGCGTACTTTAAGATCTTGGTCAATTTTGCGGCTAACGAATACTGGCTGGACAGTTGTCTGCACCTTTATGCTGAGATTCTTGAGCTTTTTCTTAACATAATTTGCCGATTCCTGGTCTTTAAACGGTATGAAGGCATCCAATTGGGCTATGATCGTTGCCTGTGTTAGTTTACAAGCTGACTCATATTTGAGATGCTTCCTTATTCTCCTTATGTTGTATAAATAGAAATGTCCACCTCTTGCAAACAATTTTGCTTTTGTTGCAAACGAGATTCAGAGCATTTTCACTCCTTTTCAGATAAAATTAGGCCACCCTTTAACTTCTTCATAAAGTTCCATCGGCGGCCATATACACATAACTGTGAATGAGGTGAAATTTCTCTCTTTATGCCATTCACGCATGCGCGAAATAGTGGTTGTCGTCGAGGCTTAGAAATAGCTTAAGCTCATTGGTAGAAAAAATATTTAGCAGATTTAAGGTAAGGAAGAAGGGAAAGAAAGTGAGAGACGGTAAGTGGAAGAAGAACGGAAGGCAAGGGATGGGTGGAGGGGGAATAATAAATCAATGTGTCTTTTTTCACTATTTTCTTTTTTATCCCCCCCCCTCTCCCTAAAAATCCAGGCCCCATTTTTTTTAATTGCATCCCCAAAAAAGAGAAAACCCTTTTTTAGACAGTTCTTAATACCCTGTAGGTTGAAAAAATTTGACCTAGGTTGAAAAAATTAATCTAGGTTGAAATGAAATTAACCTGAATTTATATTGAACCTGTAACACATGCAAATTAGTTTTCTCTTTACCAAAAGCAGTATATACGACTACGTGCATACTTTCTTCTTTATTGTTGCCAACCTTTATTTATTTTAAGCGCCAACGTAGTTGAACTCAGGGAAAGACGTCATATTTGTGTACATTGTTTCGACTTATATTAAATGCAGATGAAAGAGGAACACTCTTGCTCAATAACTACCCTATACCCCTTTGGCCAGAAGTAATGCCCTAAGAACACAGGAACACATCAGGAACACTATCCTTGGAATCACTATTTCTTTATACACTTCGCACCTTGTTCTTGCGGTTGTAAAAGCAAATCTGGGTAAAAAGAACGCGCCTGGATCGAAGCCAGCCATGCCAACACCATCTACCAGAGAACGAAATAAATTCGGTTGTTATTTGCCACCACAAACATCGTCGTTCTGAATTATCGGGCTTGCTTAAAATTCACAATTATTCTTAAAATAAGTGCTGATATAACCTTTAGACATTTCAGTACGAGCAGTACTCCGATATCTCAATTGAGCCAAAACAGAAACCCATAAAGGCTTGAAACGTGTAACGCGCGTTAACAGCTTCCGAATATTCAGTGCGAACTGATTGGTTGAATGTTTCAGTGCTAAGTACCATATTTGGAAACCCCTTGCTCTTGTTGTTCCAAATATGGTACTTAGCAAATTGAATATTCAGAAGCTTGTTTCCCAGCACACAAGGGGCCGTTACACGTTTCAACCCTTATCGGTTTCTGGCCAAAACGAATGACTGTCCTATAGATCGTGCATAGATGCACCATGCATCCAAACTTAGATCATAGGCTCGATTTCTCTAATAAACAGAGAAACGCAAAGTAGCCGGCTGTGATCGAAGTAAGCTTTCCGCTTTAACTCCCGAAACTACATGGCGTCTTCTGTACTCATTAGAGCATGCGCATCCCATTAAGTTCGTCAATAGAGAACTTCCACAGGGACGAAAAGATAAGAGGTGTCTCATAATACAAACAAATACCTTAATTAATTGAGTAATTGCAAACGCCTTATAGCCTTTGTCGTTCTTTATATGTCAACTTGCATGAAAAACTATAACCTTGAATTTTAGAAAACACAGCCAAAGAAGCAGCCCTGATAACGTAAGGCTAAGTGAAATCGGGCTAAATAGTGGCTATCCTGATTGCAAAAGTTTCCCTTTTTCATTCAGCTGCAAATTGTTAAGCTGTTATTTGTGTCCATGGTCTTCCACTATGGCGTAGGCCATATGCATTTCTTGTCATCGAGCGCGGGAATATAATTCCCTTCCTTTATCAGTAAATTTGGAGATCTGTATGTTGCTTTACCATGACGAGTCGTAGACAAGAATGTAGTCATTAATTGTATCATTAAAGAGTACTAATTAGGGCAACATTTAAACTGCATCGGGAATTTACAGGGGTATTTGTCGTTGGTCAAATCTGTGCTCAGGTTAAAGCCGTTTTTACCTATGTTGAATAGATCATCTTCATTTTACCTTAGTTGAAAGCACCTATCAATCCCACCCCCCCCCCCCCCCCCCTCCTGTGTCATCACCACTACACTAAAAGGACGAACATGTTGATATCCATGTATGATAACCAAAACTAATCCTAACGTGACCTTAATTTTCCCTTGGTTTAATTTAGGCTCCAAAAAAGTTTCTTCAACTCATTTGAGTGCGTATTCAACCTGAAAAAAATGAGGATTACCAATAAAACGGATTCAACCTGAGAAAGGATTTTATCGGCAACATATACTTGTTTCTAGCGACTGCTACCTTCATAAATTATTAATGCAATTTAGAGCAATAATACTAAAGGACGGTGCCTACTATTGATATTGCGCATACGTTTTGCGCATCTTATACAGAGATATTCTTGCTTACTTATACAGAGATATTCTTGCGCCGTTTAAAACTATCCGGAGAAAGTAGATATTAGAAAGTCCTCTTGGTATCCCAAAAGAAAATTGGAGGTAACCATACATTTTTGAGAGATAATTAAGCTTCAATTTGAGAAAGAACTCCATAGATTGCTTTGTATTTTAAAGCTTTTCACAATATTATTCATCAATTATCTTTGAAAAATGCGGGGTTATCCCCAATTTTCGTTTTAGATTTCAATGACATTTGTTAAAATCTACATTTCCTCCATAATCATAAACCGGGGCAAAAATTCCTTTGAATTAGTAGGCACCGTCCTTAAAAACTTATCTTTTCTTGCAAACCCTCCCCTTCCCCCTCCCTCTCCCCCTCCCCCCCCCAAAGAAAGATCAACAGAAAATGTCTTTCACATTCTGTTGAGTGCTAAATTGCACTCATAGAACTACAATAATTATATTATGTATTAAAATCAATGCTATGCGACAACATCTGAACGTTCTCTATCGTAATTCTTGGCTAAAAACATATGCGTCTACTTAACATCCTAACAAGTTCCCTCGAGCTTATTAATCGACTGCTTAACTATTTGTGAACGAGCGCGAGTTTACCGTGAACAGGTAATGGAGAAAAGCAATATCAAAATTGTTTTTAGCACAACCAAAATATTACATGTACATCTTACATCTAACGCTAATTACTAAATCTTAAAAAAAAAAGTCAACGGAAAAAGGGAAACGGTTGCACTAGTAATCGCTTTTCTTGGATGCTAAACTGACACCCCGAAATTAGTCTCTACAACTATCAGTAAAATTAACCGCCTTTTTCTCCAGGTGTGCAGTTGGCGATTGCCTGTATTAGATGACCAATTGAATGTTTGAAAAATTTCAAACAGATTTTACGTTTATCTGTCGATAACTACGAAGGAGTCCTTGACGTACGGGAGCAAAATCTGGTCGATAAAGAAAACTCCCTTTGTTTTTGTACCCAAATTGACGCTGTTGGCAAAATTGTGAATACTTAAACATGTTACATGGTTTTGTAAGATTGTGCTTCACGAGAACGTTTGTAGTAGAAAGTTGAAAGGGTTTCTTCTCATTGGGCTGTTCAGGAACTATCAAGAAATATCAGAATAATTCCAATGATCAATTATGAAATTGCATCCCTCAGCTTACCGTGGCGCAAGTAAAACTCGAGGCCCTCATATCTTTGTGAGCCTTGATCTGTCTTCAACTGCTTTAGTATGCGGAGGAATTCTCCTCTCAGAAGTCTATCTTGTAGTGAACGTTAGATCACTAATCTCGAGATTTATAGTACTGGCGCGACATAGAAAATTGTCTCTAATGTTGAGATTGTAAATGTTATCTCCGTGATAATCTCTAAACTTGTATTGCTGTCGTTTCTTCATAAGTTCCGACTGTAGACTAATAGATCATTACAGTATTATCACTACAAATTAAAAATATGCCCAATTTCTCAGTGTTTTTTTTTTACTCAGTTATCAAGTAAAAGGTTCCAGTACGCAAGAGAATTTAGGGCCGTTTATACGAGATAAAATATAAGCCGCGGCTTACTCTGGCCGCGGCGTACATAATACGCGAAAGGAACTATTTATACGAGTATAAACTCCCAGGTCAGGATAAGCTGCGGCTTGAGAAAGCCGTGAACGTAGATTTTGTACCATTTATACGGGGTGTTCGCGTCTTATGTAAGCCATGGCCAGAGTAAGCCGCTTCTTACGTAAGCCGCGGCTTATTTTCTCTCGTATAAACGGCCCTATTGTTGCACTTGGAAAGAAAGAACTTTTCTTGAAACAATAGATTATGCCCTTGCTCCCATCAATTATTATTTACTCCCACTTCCATTCACTTCAGCTCAGTCATCGGCTGCTATGAACAAAGGTTCCGGGTATAAACTGAACGCTCGCTTAATATGTCGGCTCATCATGCAGTTTGTATCGATCGGTTGCCTTGTTGACACACGGCAAACATGCCTTGAGTGCCTGCCCTCCACTAAGAAAAATACTTTTTTTCCGGTTAGTCTGTCAAACACCAAGTCTTATTTTTTAACTTTAAATAAGCTTCGGGCCCAATAAAACGGTTTCTAGCACGCGAGGTACAAAAACACAAGGGTTTAATCAATTTACGAAAAGTTCCCATTTCTTCATTAATTAAACTGAATAACTTCAATAAAATGCTAATGTTTAGCCATGAAGTTTGAATGTATTTAAACTCTGTAAATATAAATAATGGTTCATAATACAGGAGTACAATTAATAGCAAAGCAATTAAAAATATCTTTACAGTACATTGAAGGGGGTTGAAGAAATATGTGATTTTACTGAATTAACAGCTTGAGAGCTGTTTCTTCAAACTGACCTAAGTATTTCTATTTCTAGTCCAGTTCTCTAAAAGACAGGGAACTAGGGAACTAAGCAATTCTCCCGTTGTGTACCAAGGCCATGTTGTCAAAAACAATGTCATCAGAAAGTCGTAAACGATATCTCCCTGGAATTCCTCACAATATATATTGATAAACAGCTTCATCGATGATTCTTATCAATATCATCTTGGCACGATTTCACTGAGATAATTTGCAATATTGGCCGGCACAAGTTTGAAGACGAGAGGGGACTTCCACGATAAGATAAATTAAATGTTCGGTTACTCACTTTATGCTCCTGTGTACGTGCTCGTAAATACTTTATTTAGGACGGCATTTCCTCATTTGGTGGCCAATATTCTTTAACTGGCTAGACAGATGAATTTCCTGTCACCATAGCTGGAGGGATTCTTTACATAACGGGGTAAAGTGCGAGGCGAATCCTCCAATCAAGGCAGACCGCAAAAACTGAAGGAGATGATTGCATGATTGAGCGGCATTGAAGAATTTATTGGTTGCTTAGGGTAGAATTTCAAGAATTCCAAGACACTGTGTATGTTAGGACACACTAAAAGACTGACTCAAGTATCTTGCAACAAGTTAAGGGTCTTTCTGTGACACCTTGGCTTAGACAATCTAGACAACAAAAACGAAGTCAGCGTAGTTTAGCAAATGCAGCTGGCAAAGCGAGCTTAGGTGATACCCAAGTCCTTGTACAACTCAATAGTTAAGAGACAATTAAGTGAATTATGTTATCTAACCTTGGAAATCGTATATTGTAACGTTTTCTAATATTGAAATATCACAAAAAAAGAAATGTACTTGATAGAAGTATACGCCTTGGAAATGGCATGACTAAGGACTTTGTCCCAAGACGAAATGACCAAAGCGTATATTGGTATGAAAATGATCCTCATGTCGGGTTAGTTTAAGTGAGAATCAAGAATAAATCCTAATGAGATATACATTGGACAAATGGGTCACGAACTTTGATGTAATTTTCAGGTTAATCGTAACTGTTCAAAAAATTTCTAGAAACTAATTGATTATCAACAGCTAGTCTGAGAACAGTTCCTTATTGGACACCTTATAATTGGGCGGTTGTACATGTACTCGTCAATCAAGCGCACGCGAGCGGTACTTGAACCATTTATCTTTTTCCAGAGCTATTAAAAGGACTAAGAAAATGTGAGCTGATTAATTTAGCTATAAAAATTTTATCACCGTCATCTCGTATTTTGTGATAGTTACTATTTAAGCAATAGAGGACGTTTTCCACATTTCCATAGCCTCATCTAAAAACGAGGTTGAGTTTGGAGAATTCGAGACAGTTATGCAAACCCGAGACGCAGTCTAAAATATTCCTCAAAGATCATTCGACAAATGAAGGAAATGTTGGGTTTCTTTTTACTTCTTGATTGAAACAGATTTTCTTGATACACGCTCAGATTTCCTAAAAGCCAATCAAAACACGCGTCTGACAATACATAACCAAGCAAAATTCCTGTGATGTGACAGCCGTGTTTCCATACTTTCATCTAAACACAGCTATTGACCAATGAGAGTTCGCGTACTATCCTAATTATTTTATAATGAGATACAGTTTGGATTGAACATTATATAAATTTGGAACCTATCTGTTTACTGCTACTACTACTAATAATAATTATGATATTTATACAGGGTAACCATTTCAGTTATACAACTAATATGGGTCCTGACAGCCCTACTGAAGACGCCGAGGTACATTCACGTCAGTAATAATGTCAGAGTACTTCTTTTAACCTCCGAGTCGCAACAACTTTTGAATTTGTTGCTTTTCATTCAGTGAATAAAACAATAATTGCTTTTTCATGATAAAAAAAAGAGGTCTGAATGGGGCACTGAGAAAATCATGCGAACAATGTCCATTTTAAGAGATGGCAATAATATCAACTTAAATAGTTTGATATAGCAAGGAGACCGTTACACAGGAATAATTTCAGGTGATACCTGATCAAACTGAATGCTGAGACTTAATTTTACATAAATCCCAAGTTAAGAGGAGGGAAAACGGAATTAATGTTTCCTTTTTTTTACTGGTGATATTAGATATTGAAAACTGATGTTTCAAAACAATATTAGTAGCTGCAATTAAAATCGTAATTATGATCACACGCGAAACGAGAATATAATTTGAAAACTTTCTTTCTGCTTTCATGAAAGATCTTTTTTGCATTCTTTTCCCCATCAGAATGTGAGCTATGAAATTTATTTCATAATCAAACTGAAGGCAAAACGAAAAGCTTTTAAAAACGGAAAATTTGACTCCTTTGTCCAAACAAACGAATAAGATGATATTTCAATCAATATTGTCATAGTTTTTCAAACAGCAACAATGTTATCCTCAAACTCCTCTAGACTGCAATTTCATTGGATAACTAACAGTATATACGGAACGGGCGAGCATCTCTGAACTAATTTGACAGAGTGACTCGAAGAAGTTGGAAGTCCTAGCCTCGAAAATCGGCAAAGATGAAGCCCTTCATTCTCGTTTTGACGGTAAGCGTTTACTGATCTAATCTTCATATTTTTAAATCCACGTTCTTCAGAATAAGCGAATCCCAATTTTCCAACTGCTCATTCAAGATTAGCGCGCCCAAACTTCGATTTACGCGTACGAGGGGATTTTTTGTCGAAGGCCTCCCATTTATTGCCCAAGCTGAAATAATCAGTAATTTTCTTTCAAGATATATTTATTTAGTTGAAAATGTATGTATACATTTTGCCTTCGAATAGAAGAATACTCAAGCGGTTATTTGTCATCCATACCATATACTGGATATGCTGGCTGATCCTCTTTGATGGTATCGGGAGAGGTCGAACCCGCGGTCATACCTAGCAATCATACAAAACATTTAGTGGTTTTGTCAACCACAATATAATCTTAAAAAGATGCGTGACACAATCTTTTCAGCTGTGCATTCTCGTGTAAGGGGAGAGAGCCCATGTACTTTCTTCTCAATCGCTTTTCTGTCCAAGCGGCAGGGTTCGCAATTTTCTTTTAATAATAAATATTTTACAAAAAGCACCTTTTCAACTACATTAATTTTGAAGGGCAATATATTATGCGATATTACTCACACTCATTTTCTTGGCAGCGATTCATGACAGACATCTATCATGTTGCTGCTTTAATTTGAAATGAGACGGGTTGTGCATAGCTTAGGATGTTTCACAGTTTTATTTATTTATTTATGTATTTATTTAATAATTCATTCATTTGTTGAGCCTCTCAATCAATAAAAAAACACATTAAAATTGAATGAATACGACGACATTATTATGTACGGGAAACAGAGTGGACTGCGTTAAATTGGCACTGATTACATCGGCGAAAAAGCCCACATCACTTTCCCCAGCCTTATTACTTCAGGCCCAATTCAAGTATCACACATTTGTGTGAGATTAATGACGAAAATACGGTTCTCACTCGAGGCCACGCTGAAATGGCCGAGCACAGCCGACATCCTTGCAACGGAAAATGAATTATTAGTTACATTTCCACATGGAGATCAAGGTGTATAAATCGTGCCGTGCATGACGTTCATGCAAAGCTCTATAAGGCAACAACTTTCTGCCAACCCTATTCAGAGTAATTGAAACTACATTTTCCTGTACACTTAACCCATGAAGAACTTAATTCGGTTCAAGTCTGTTAAGTTGGAGAGTTCAAGATTCGAGGCCTAATAACTGTGATGTTGATAGTTGGTATTAACATGACTGCAACGTAACTCAATTTAATTTCATCAAACTTTATAGTGAATGAATGATGTTGGATTTAGGGCGACGTAGAACTGTTAAAAAGGGTCTCATCAAGGGTCTCATTAAGGGGCAGTTGTGACTCAGTTAGCTAGTGCGCGGCTTTCGGAGCGACAGATCCCCGGTTCGATCCTCGGTGACTTAAACGTCTGTTTCGACTTTCCTCTGATCCGCGTAGCTATAGCTTTAAATTTCCGTAAAGCAGAGCACTGACAGAGGGAGGGGGGGGTAAAGGGCTAAACCGTCAGCTTACATTGATACTAGTTCCTAACTGAAGGAACTACCGACGTTAAATATAAGTGACTTTACCTTTACTTTACCTTTATCACAGAAATTTTGATGACAGATCTTTGCGGCAAACAGATATCTGACACTGTATGCTGAATTGTCTATTTGCTCTAATTACAATTTTCCAAAGTTTTTTTTAAAAGAGCTCAACAAAATTTGATATAATCGCTCATTGTCATTAGACATATTCTGCTTTTACTACAGGAAATCACTAATTAAAAAAAAAACCAATAGTTTCCACCCTTAGTCTGCAAGTCAAAGCGTATATTATTTTTTTCGATGTTAACAATTAATTGAATTACAAGTGGTCGTTAACTACTCTCCCACAGAGAAATGCCAGGTTGTTCCCGGAAAGAGTGGAACAGAAAAGTTATTGTGTAACCTCGTGTTCCAATTGGAAAAGTTCTATGGATGCGTCAAACTTTGACCCATCTATGGAACTTAAAGGTTGCCCCACAATTCCGGGTGACACTCTCAATGGATCATGTGGACTGTAATCATGAACTCCTCAGCTTCTAATCAATTGACAGTTTGCACTGGAAGACAGGCTGACTTATGACTGTGCAACGGCAAACAGGGGGTAAATGAAAATCTTTAAAACATCCAACCAAAGCACAGAGGACCCAGCTAACAAAAACCCTGCCCCTTGCTTTGCAAGCAAGAATATATTGTCACGCGTAGGTCCTGAAGTAGCTGAACTTTCTCACCTCCCATTCCAGTGTAGGTACTTTCCTGCATCAGCCATTTAATTCGTTCTCTTTAGGTGGCGATATCACTCATAACTGTCGCTGAATCAGTCAAACGGCCATTTCCCTTAAACTTGGTGCCACAACAAGTCTTTTTACCACAAAATCAAGGTAGGATGAATAAGCAATGTTGAATATAGAACTTGTTCATGTGACACACTCTTTGCGATTTGGGCCGGAAAACATTCGAAATGTGTTCTTACGTTTTGTGGTACACGATAGGTTCGACTACAAACTGAGTTGTTCGTCAGTGTATCTCAGTGCAATAAAAAACCACATTGTCAAAGTGAAAAGAACATCAACAAGTATTTGAGTTTATTTTATCTCTCAGATACCGTCTTTTCATGTAAGCGTGGACACGTGACGGGATAACATGCAATAAATTGGAAGCAAATTGCAAACGTGACAAGTTTTGGCTGCAATCATTTCAGTTTGAGAGATGTTCATGCAAGTTTTCCTAGAATGACTGGACATCGAAGACGTTTTCTAAGAAATTGACCCTAATCTGATAAAGTATGCTTCCAATACATTCGAACAATCACGCGCAAAAGTTTCAACTGTTTGCTTAACGGCTGCCAAACTTCAACTTCAGAGAATGTGTTTTCCCATCATGTGTCCACGCTTAGATGAAAACGACGGTATCACGCATGATATGATTGGCTAATTTAGCGGGCCAAATTCTAAAGTACCGCTCGCTGTACGGCCCGGTAAATTTTTAGCAAGTTTTTCATATTTTTTTATGTGAAATAAACTTGAGAAACTACTTGAATCTTGTAAGCAAATACTTCAAAAGACAATAACTTTAGTCGTTTTTTCATATTTTAACCCGTGCTAATCATTTGTGGCAGTTGAACGTCTCTCTTGACTTCAAATAATTTTCTTCACTCGTGTGCCTTATAATTATGACATCAGAGATTTACCTCGTTTTTGAGTCGTGGTCAGAGCTGTAAGTTACGGATCCTCGTTTTTGCCGTTGCTTCGCTCGCTTGGACCATAAATCAGCGAGAAAAACTCTGTTTCTAGCTTAAAGTACGGACCTCGAACTCGGTTAGTAAGGGGTAAAAAAATTGTCCTGTTAGTGTACCTTTCTTTTACCTTCATTTATGCTAATCACAAAAAGTAAAATAAAGACGTTCTTGACTGACTCTAAGCCAGGGTAATGTTCTTGGTATAATCTTAAAACTCTGGTTAATCACAGCCTGACCGTTCTTGTGCGAAAACAGGTCCTTGTATAAAAAAAAAGAGTGCAACCATTGTGCATAGTGCTTGTCAGTTTAAATCCATCTTCAAGTTACGTCTTAATCCTTGCCATATGACGCGAAATCGCAAGAGCGACGAAGCTTGCATGTGTAATTTAACTTAGGGCCACTGAATAAACACAGGAAATAATACGAATGATGATGAGACGAAGTCTTTTTGTGTTAACTTGTCTCCTCTTATATATTCTCATCTGAATTGTTTCAGGGTCCTGTGGCGGACATCTCGCCGGTCCATCCGGGAGCCTTGCATCTCCTTTTTACCCTGATAGCTACCCTAACAATGCTCATTGTGTCTGGACGATCACCGTTCCACAGGGGTCCATTCTTAGGATTGATTTTCTCTTCTTAGAAACAGAACCTTGGTGAGTTAGCAGTGTAATCTGTATTTTCATTGGCTACCTTATATGGTCAACGAACGTGTCAGCAATAAAGTGAGCCGAAAACAATTTTTAGATCTAAGAAAAAGTGGCCAACAAAAGCCGTTTTGGACTGGAATTGACCGAGACAGAAATCAATGCTTTAGTGGACAATATATGAAAGAGTTGTTGATCCTGGAGTTTATAATAAAACAATTATTCTACTCGCGCTCGCTGGATATAAAATGAATAGAACGTTGGTTATCTATCACTTCATATTGAGCGCGCCTTCGTAGAATAATTGTTAAATATCATAGCGATATTTCTTGTTTACAAACATTGACGTCAGATTTATTTTGATATTCAAATTTGTCAACCGCGGAACAAAAGAAATCATTGTTTCAACAGCCAATTAGGCATATTAATAACAATGGGTGACGTTACGAGGAACATCACCATAAAGAAAACCGTGACAAATTTGGCCCGAAGCATGTTCATCTGTGATTTCACTTCACTTCTATTCACTTCGCAACGACTCTCGGGATTAGCTCAGAAAACAATGGACCAAGACAAACAGCCAATCAACGATGGACCCTAAACCTAAAGACAATAGAGCTACGTCCTAAAGGGATCCAATGAAATTAGAGGTTATAAAGAGCTGCGTTCTATCTCCTTAAAACACGCTGTTTCTAATATAGAACTTAGTTGTAAGTTCCAAGTAGGACGCTAAATGCTGGACGTAGTAGGTCCTGAGAAAACAAGAGTTCTAACCTAACCTTAAAGGGTTGGTGCAAAAAAAGTCATCTTTGAGACGATTCTGATTCCAGTGCCTCCTTTTTTTCTATTTCAAAAATGGCTGGTTTGGTGAGTTCACTAGCTCCAATCTAAACCAGTTTTGGGGGTGTTTTAAGGCCCGTTAAGCGACTGCATATGTGTAATGTATTCGAAACCATCACAGGCGGAAAAAATAACGTTATGAATTCAACGAGGGTAACCTGGAATTTCCACGTCTGAGAAAATATGATTATTCACTTCAAGTCATTTGAATGGTTGGTTACCTCTTAAATAATTAATAAATATGAGTTCTTTGTGAAAGCGAGGTCGGGTCCTCTACAGTGGAAACCACTCTATTAACTGCACAAGCTTGATTAGACCAGTCAAATGAACAGATATTAATATAGTAGTGATTCCTTTTTGCAAATGCTGGGTCATGTGAATCGATCAACTTAAAGAATAACAATAAAAGCAAGGTGACATACGCTAACACCAACTCGGTGTGGCCAACACATCACGTATGCGCACAACCATTTCACCCGGTCAATTAGCAGCCATGGACAGCTGTTTCGGCCCCTTGGGCCTCATCAGCATAGCGTAGCTAACATGCCAAGCGAGTGTGTTTAGCACCCCTTTAAGTGGCAGCCTCACATGCCATACATGTGGTAAGCTGGGTTGGGAACAGCAAAACTGTTCTCCCACGACAAGCGTGTGGGAAGGTGGATCACATTAAGAGATCGGTGTGTCACGTAAATTAAAAACGACAATAAAAGCAAGGTAACATACCCGCCTGGTATGTTAGCTACGCCATGCTGATGAGGCCCAAAAGGCCGAAACAGCTGTCCATGGCTGCTAATTGACCGGCTGAAATGGTTGTGCGCATGCGTGATGTGTTGGCTACACTTTGGTTGGTGTTAGCGTGTGTCACCTTACTTTTATTGTTGTTTTAAAGAATGCACGTTTACTCCTTTCAAGAAATTGATTCTGCAGAAATTTAAGAAATTGCTGTTGTTGTTTTTGCCTTTGCAGTTATGATTATGTGAAGGTATTCGTGGGGACAAGGCTGTTGTATCGTTTGAGTGGCAAAGAAGACTACGAAGAGTATCTTAAGGAAATCGACGATGATGACGATGATGATGATGATGATGATGATGAATGCGATGACTATGACCGGGACGACAGTGATGATGGTGATGACGTTGGTGATGACGACAAGCGAACCATTCGCCGACGGTTTAGCAAACCCAAACGTCGGCGGGATTCCAGTGTTGTATCCATCCACGGGACAGGAGAAGTTGTGAAGATTGTCTTCAAATCCGATCCCTGGGTGACAAGAAGGGGCTTTTTTGCCCATTACAGTCTTGGCCAGGCAGGTAAGTAAACTCCAGTGAGCACGGTAATTTTAAATTGATTGATGTTTTGAATTCATGTTTCAGTTGTAGCTACATTTCCAAGCACTGAAATCGTTACAATAATAAGATGGATAGATAAGGCAAATGTAAAGAAGCAGAGTTTTCCTATTTGCACTTACGTCAAATATATCATTTGAAGATCACTGATGACCAAAAAAGTAAATACTCGGAAATCACTTAACAGTATAATATTGTTTATCGCAGTTAGTTATGGGGGCTGCAACTTAGGCCAAAAAATTCAGTCGTACAATTCCGTTGCACAATGCTCTACCACCAAACGCTAACATTTTTGTTGCATAGAAAGACGTGCGCAAATGAATACTGAACAAGGATTTACTCAAAAGGCGAGGGAATGTTTCTCGGAACGTACGAGTGATTGTCAGATACAAGACAGCATGATACATCCATGCTGGTCCGTGATTTAGCACTGCTTCACTGAAGAATTTTGACCGTAAAAATGGATCCTTTTTGTTGTCAGTGCTTTGTGGCGGCCCACTGATTGGACCATCTGGAAATTTCTCGTCTCCCGGTTTCCCGGTCCAGTACCCCAACGATGTGCAATGCAGATGGTACATCACTGTACCCAGGGGATCCATACTGATGCTGAATTTCCTAACCTTTGAGACTGAACGATGGTAAGTTTTGTTTTCCTTTGGTTAAATGATAATAATTTGATCAGTAAAATAAAAACAAAGAACTAGTAAAAGGAAGAAATGCTCGAGATCTGCAGGGGCGTCGCGAGGATTTTTCAAAGGGGAGGGGTACACCCAGGGTACTTACCGGTTTGACATGTCGACATGCGCTCTGCTTTTAATGAAAGTGCCAATTTTTCGGATGAGCAGTGAGTACCTTTTGTTTTTGTTGCTGTTGTTGTTTGTTAATTCAAATAAGCTTAAAAGTAACACAGAAGCGTTCCTGTGTTCCTATGATAACTCTGAACTTATTCCCAGACCTGGTTTTTAATCTGTAACAATTAACAATCTATGATTGGGCGAGGTTGAGCAAAATATCGTGATTTGTCAGTGGCGAGCAGATCATGATTATTGATGTGCGAGGCACTGACAAATCACGATATTTTGCGATAACGGAGTTCAATAATTGTTTTATCATTCGATGACTGAGTTTGTTTTTTCACAATTCCCAACAATCACTTTCTGAAAGGTCAGGATAGCGAACTGCCATTTTCACACAAGAGCGTGGTTCCAATTACACACGAGCAGAATATTATTTGCGGCAAAACACTTGTTTGTGGGCAGTTATTTGGAGGTCACGTGGTAGGCTCTTGGCCAATGAAAAGGAAGGAAAAAATACATTGAATGATAATTTTTATTTTGTCCTGCCTGGTTCCATTGTTTCACACAACCCTTGGAAATGGCTTTATCTACAAACAACTGTGCCATTCAGGTAATTCATTTGTCCTCCAAATTTAGAGGAAATTTCTTCTCATTAGAAAAAAAAATCCTTGCAAAGAGACAATGTTTGCTTCATGCCTCTGAATTTTCAATTAGCTTGTTTGAAAGCATGGCACTCAACGAAAACATAGAGTTCACACTCTATGTTTTCGTTGAGTTATGCATGCTCTGACCTCATCCTGCCTTTTTGACAGCCACGATTACGTTGAAATCGTCCAGGGGTGGCGCTTGGTGAAGCGACTGAGCGGCGTTTATAAACCATACGCTTGGTCTGAAGAACATGATGATGACGATGATGATTGCGATGATGATGACGATGATGATGACGACGATGACGATGATGATGACGATGATGATGACGACAGAAAGAAGTATGGAGCTGGGAATTTCTTCGGTTTCCCTTACGTATATATCTCAGGCACTGGAGAAGAAATTGCGATCGTTTTTAAATCTGATCGTATTATCACAAAACAAGGATTTGATGCTGTGTATCGAGTTTTACAAGGTAACTATGTTTCACGTCGCCAAAGCAATAAATGTTTTTCATGCTTTAATCCCTTGTTTGTTTTGACGACAATTTTTCTTCTTTTGCTGAAGCAATTGTCACAAATCGATGAAGTGACAAAAGCCAATGAATGTCAGGGTTTTTGTCCTCTTGTTTTTCTTTGAATCTTAAAGGGGCTATGTCACCCCAAATGATGTCATTTTCATGACACCCAAAATGTCCAAAAAATTAGAATGAAACATTGCATTGCACTTAACACTTAAAATGGTTGAACAACATATTAAAAGAAATATAGCAAAAGGAAAGAGAAGCGTGATCGACACAAGTGGACAAGATTGAAACGGATTGCATTTGGGTAATCGTGAAAAAGTCAGCCCGACGTTTTTCAAGTTTTTGGCAAATCGCCTGTATAGCGGTCGTTTTCGCTCAGAATCATCTTGCTTGTAATGTGACGATAAATTTATCAGTAAAGAAATTCCACAGTGCCATTTTAAAGTTTTAAACTCGTGGTTAACTGAAAATTTCCTCTGAACACCCTAAAATAACGTGACATAACTCTTTTAAGTGTAGGTTAACTAGTACGCTATATACGCCATGTAGCTTTCGGTTAAATTATTTTATCATTTGCCAGCTATATGTGGGTGGGAGGCGCGGTGGCCTCATGTTTAGTGCGCTCGACTCCGGATCAAGTGGTCCGGGTTCGGGTCCTGGCCGGGGACATTGTGTTGTGTGCTTGGGCAAGACACTTTACTCTCACGGTGCCTCTCTCCACCCAGGTGTATAAATAGGTACCGGCGAAATACTCCTACTTGCTTCATGCTACGGAAACCGGAGATAAGCGCAGGCCTGATGGGCCTTCTGGCTCGTCAGCAGAGACTTTACCTTTTACCCAGCTATATGTAAAAGGTTCAGTTTCTTTCGTTTATTCGCTTATAATAATGTTTCCTTTGTTTTCAATATTTTAGGTGGAACATTTGGAAAGTAAAGACCAACTAGCAGTATCACAAGCAAACGCCAAAGCAAAACTAAACGCGAGAAGCATTATACCCAACCAGCAACCATGTATCAAGGATTGGTTGGGTCCAGATGACCTTGGAAGAACGAATATAAAAAATGTTACTGTGGTTTAAAAGTTACGAAGAAGTGCCCAAAACTCTTACATCAGTAATGAGACATTTTGGCGTAAGTTCTAGCCTTCATCGCTTAAAAGACGTCTTTTAATTCAAGATAGCATTCTCATTGTTTCTAGAGTAAGGGCCCGTCCACACTAATGCGTTCTCATAAACCTCCAGCTCCCTGAAAACGGATAAAGCGATCTGTGTCCACACTGCGTTTTCACATCGTATTCGGCCGTCCACACTAGAGACTGAAAACGGAGATCTAAAGATGCATTTTTGTTACCAGGCTTTGTTTTGATAGACCTCCGTTTTCAAAAGTCTCCACTTTCAAATGCGTTATTGAGAACCTCCGTTTTCGATCGTTTCAGTCTGGACGGCTATATATAAACGGAGACTTTCGAAAACGCATTAGTCTATTTGATCATGACAGGTCCCATGAAAGGATACCCCATGAAAGGATACTTCGTTTTCGACGTGAGTTCAAGAGCCCAATATAATTTGAACTCGGACTAACCAAGATCATTCCCTTGTTGTTTCCTCGAGTTCCCTTGGACCATCCCGAAAGCGACACCTATACTTCGGTCACAATGCACCTGACATCTTAACTATTTTTGTTTCCACGTATTCTATGTGGGTAATGACATATTTATTTTCAATATTCCGAGCATGGGAATAAAAACCGGCTTAAGGAACTACGCACTTGTTTCTTACCTTACCTTAGTATTCAGTCACCAACCTCGCTAAATTGCCCTAAGAATCATCCATCCACATTTTGGTGAATCCTCTCTTTAAGACTGATTTAGCTTCCGCAATAGGAACTGGATGCGGCGGTAAATCGGAGAGGAATGCAACATATATATAAGCCAGATAAGTCTGACGGAGACGGTTAGAATCTGCACTGCATGACTCCACAAAGGACCGAGCCCCAGAACGGACGTATGGGCTTAAAACAAATATTTTAATTAAAGAAAAACAACGTGTCAGTTCTGAATCTTGCGGTCTTCTTTGCAAGACAATGTATTTACACAATTTACTGAGAAACAAAGCCCACAACAAGGACGCCACAAAAAGATTTTCATCGTGCAACAAGTGCTTTACACGTGGAATACACATTTCGTCTGAAGTAGCTTGCTCACAGGCTCTCCGTGCGTCGGAATGGTGAGACGTCAAGAGCCAGGGAATTCGAGTGACTTGGGAAATTGGAGTGCTCCAATACTCCATTTCCGAGTTTATGTCTGCCTCCTCTTCAAAGCGAGTCTAGGTGCGAAGTTTTTGTGATGATAATTAGTTCTACTTTAGATATGAATAAAAACTAATTTTCATAAGAAAAACTTCGCAGTTGAAGAGATGGCCCATTCCCAAGCTGTTGACCGCACACGATTCGACACACGGAGAGCTTGTGTACATGATACTTCTGTAGTATGCAAAACAACAACGTCAAATATTGCCATAATTTATGATTCCCATGAAAACGTGATCGTTTTCTTCCTCAAAACTGTTCTTGGCAAATCAGTAATAGGATACTTCGCAGTTTTCGATTCTGTGATCGTCGTCGCTGCGAGAACTTTCTATTTAAGTGCCCCATAACTCAAGTATTTTTCGTTGGCGGGATCAGTAAACATTAAAAATATATTCAGGAGCACCCAACGAGAATATATTTCAAAACCACTTAAACATACCATTGTTAAACGTATTTTAGCATTTAAACGGTAGATTTAGGCATATTTTTATCCCCTAGAGATTTTTCATCTGTTCGGATTTCCTAGCTGAACGTGTAGTGATCCGAAAACTATAGTGGTCAAAACTTACCTTTTCGAAAATTTCAGCCAGAAAAAAGGCTCCCGAAAATTCTAGTTGACCTTTTAAGGGTAAAAATCCGTTTAAAATGGGCAGTTATACCATTTTTTAGATGTTCGAAAATCCTAGGAGAGGCAGGCAAGCAAGAAATTTTACAACAAATGTTCCGAAAATTCTAGATCTCAAATCGGCTTCCGAACAGATATTTTCCGAAAATTGACGTTGGGTGCCCCTGTATATTTTCCGTTTTGACTTCGAAAATTTCAGTGTTAGTGTTTTTCTCAGGGATATACTCGTTCCCGTCTCAAATGCTCGGCCTTTAAGGTGTAAAAATATTATGGTGCGAAAATTCACCCACCCGCTAAGCTAAACATAGCAAGAAAAAACAAGAAATTACTTCAAACTTTGCAACTTACCGCAAAAGAAGAAAAAAAAAAACATAACATGGCGTATTACTTCATGATGACCAATTTTAAGCTATCGGTTTACACTGGATAAGCTACATTCAATCCAGAACTTACAATCAGCGTATTCCTGCATCCCAGCGTTGTTTCTTGCAACAGATCGGCCAAGACATCGATTGCTGTACACCTACTCAGATTTTCAGTTGATTTGAAATAAACATAATTACCTTTTAAAAAGTATCCTGAGATCTTCAATTGATACAAAATTAATGTGCTGTTCAAGTTTCTACGTGCCTTCTGTCAAAAATTTCTTAACATGAGCATAACCCGTCTGTGTAATAACTATTTATTTTGTTACGAACTATTGATCATGGAAATACAAACCAAATGGCTGTAAACCTAAGAAAAAACTTAGCCCTCTATAACTAACTCTAACTGATGCAAGATGTAACAATGTGTATACCTTTTATACAACAGTGTTGCAAGCTTAATCAATTGGGGTTGTGTACTGAATAACCAAATTCATGTTTAGGTTACATCAGCTTTAAATTTCACATACAGTATTTATAAATGGGCAGTTTTGAATATTGCTCATTTATAAACATAAATGGTTTGGTTACATTTACAAAATACCCAGTTTGTTATTTTGCAAAAATAGCCGCTGAATTGTTAACACTGGTCATTGCTGTAAACGCCAGTTTCGAAGCAACCAGAGTTTAAATCTTGTCAATTAATAATTACCAGTAACAATTTTCTCCACATTACGCAATTATGATATAACCAAACTTGGCATTTCATGAAACAAAAAAGCGGTTTTTAGGTTTTGTAATGGTCAATGCAAAGTAACTATTAATCAAGGATTTTATGAGGACAGTTTGCACAATAATAGTGTATAACTTGATTGAATAACTGAGTCGTGGCATTAACATGCTTTGCTAAGAAAGAGTTAGCATGCACTAGAGACCACTCGTCGGACTGACTCAAAAAGTGCACTTCAGGCAGAGCGTCAAGCCTCTTGAGTAAAGTGGCAACAGTAAGTAAAGGCAAAAACTGCAGTACTTACGAGACAAAGTTGTGCGCGGGATTGTTGTTGGAATTCCAGACACTGATGGGGGAGCCGTTGTCGGCACCATGTCTACCGCGGTTGTCTTTCCATCCGTTGTAGGTCCCATGGTTGTTGCTCCATCCGGTTCAGGTCCCGTGGTTGTTGCTCCATCTGTTGTAGTTTCCATGGTTGTTGCTCCATCCGTTGTCAGTGTAGTTCCCATGGTTGTTTCTCCAGCCGTTGTTGGTCCCATGGTTGTTGCTGCATTCGTTGTAGTTCCCATGGTTGTTGCTCCATCCGTTTTAGGTCCCATGGTTGTTTCTTCAGCCGTTGTTGGTCCTATGGTTGTTGCTCTATTCGTTGTAGTTCCCATGGTTGTTGCTCCATCCGTTTTAGGTTCCATGGTTGTTTCTCCAGCCGTTGTTGATCCCATGGTTGTTGCTGCATTCGTTGTAACTCCCATGGTTGTTGCTCCATCCGTTTTAGCTCCCATGGTTGTTGCTCCATCCGGTTTAGGTCCCATGGTTGTTGCTCCATCTGTTGTAGTTTCCATGGTTGTTGCTTCATCCGTTGTCAGTGTAGTTCCCATGGTTGTTTCTCCAGCCGTTGTTGGTCCCATGGTTGTTGCTGCATTCGTTGTAGTTCCCATGGTTGTTGCTCCATCCGTTTTAGGTCCCATGGTTGTTTCTTCAGCCGTTGTTGGTCCCATGGTTGTTGCTCCATCCGTTTTAGGTCCCATGGTTGTTTCTCCAGCCGTTGTTGGTCCCATGGTTGTTGCTGCATTCGTTGTAATTCCCATGGTTGTTGCTCCATCCGTTTTAGCTCCCATGGTTGTTGCTCCATCCGGTTTAGGTCCCATGGTTGTTGCTCCATCTGTTGTAGTTTCCATGGTTGTTGCTTCATCCGTTGTCAGTGTAGTTCCCATGGTTGTTTCTCCAGCCGTTGTTGGTCCCATGGTTGTTGCTCCAAACGTTGTTGCCTTTTTCGTTACTTCCGTCGTCAGGTTTCCAGAATTGCATAAACTAACGTTGCAGCAATGGAAATCACAAACCACGACGCTGCTATTTTGAGATGAGTTAAAAGAGGTGCACAAATCTTCGTAATTACATACCGATAAGGGAAAACATCCCCTTCGGACTTTCGTTACGGACGTGATCAAAGAGAATGCTTCAAACGTAAAACAGACGTCGCCATTTTGACATCTCTGCTGACTCTGATTGAGCGTGCATTCCCTTTCATCGCGTGCATCACAACTTGCGCATGTTAGATTCCCGGCAGCCGTTTGTCCCAACGCAGTGGCCATTATGCAAGATATCACCACCTGTTGAAAAATAAATAAATCCATGTCATGAATGTATCAATAGGCTGTCGGCCTGAACAGTGAATTAGATTATCAATCAATCAATCACCTTATTAACGTGATCAGTACACTTAGGTAAAAGCTAGTTTCCGGGTACGTCACGAAATAATAAAGATAAACATACAGAAATAAAAACGTCTTGGAGGTGTATAACAGAAAACTAAGAATTATCACGGAAGACTGACAAGTTATAGTGATAAAAGATATTGACTACAAGATATTGTCTAACATAGATGGCACAAAAATTGTAAAAAGAGCAGAAATATCCACACCGATACTCATTCTTTGATCGCAACTTACGTCACGGGGGCAATATTGGGAATTTGACTGTATTATTTTCCAAACCTTAGCTACATTTTTCGATTGTTTTGGCACCAACATGGCCGTCTTATCTCGCGAGTGCAATCAAAGAATAGTCCTGTGAGATTTAAAAGCGGTGTATGTTTGAATCTAATCTTCCGGGTTTCGTCCGGTATAGAATTCCACAATTTCGCTGCAGTGTAGTCGCCAAGATCTTAAGCCGTAAGTTGTAGATTTCACTTTTGGAAGGTCCACTATCATATCACGGTGGTACCTCTGAAATTATATTTGGAGCGCCTTACAGTTACAAGATCACGTAAACAGTTAGATCCAGCTTCGAAGGTTAATGTTTTAAAAACGGTGGACAATATTTTGGATAATCGTTGATCGCGAAGACTCGGGAAACCAATGCGTTTTAGCAGTTTTTCGTAGGGCGTGGACTGATCCCTAAAGATTATTACAATTCTAGCAACAAAATCACTGGCGAGTTGACCTCGAATCCACGGCAACACAGTCCAATCAAATTGCAATCAAATCCGTATGAAAGGGATTATCTTATAAGAATTTTACACGGGGTGAGGGGAGGGGGGGGGGGGGGATTTGCACAGAACAGAAAGTGTTACCCAGAAAATGTAATGTCTGAGGAATATCTGCAATATGGTAATGGCCTTAAGGAGCAAAGAAAAAAAGTTGGCCATTTTAGAAAGAGGACCATCGCTTCAAGGCCAGCCATTGTATTGTTTCACTTCCGTAACTTGTCACTAAGGGTATCTGTCTGTCAAAAGAAGATCTAGGTGTCAGCTGTTCTATTCCTCTTTGAATTTTGCCTCAGACGACCTCAGACGCCAGAAACAAAACACAGACGCCTGACACCAGCGATCCGTGGGCCTTCAATAAGTGTCCAGATGATACACATATATTTATAAACTAGCAATACCGGTAATAATCAAGGATTAGCGAGGCGCGCTCGATCCCTGTTTTATCATCGATGAGGCATTTGAAAGTAGTTGTATATTTTGGGGAGAATCGTTTTGTTTTCTTCAGTATTGAAGGCATTCCATGACTGTTGTCTTGTTGCTGAGATAAGATTTGCGCAAAGGCCCTTAAAATATAGTAAACGGCTGGACTCCGAAAAAGTTCTCCAACTACAAGTTACTGCTGGCAATTATATCATAAAGCTTACCAGCAAAAAAAGAAGATATTTCTTCATGTTTGCCTGAAGAACAGCAAGCATTCCACTCTTTCCGTAAATGCCTCTATTTGACCCATTTTGTATGGATGCATTGCACAGATTGTTTTCGTTGATTAACTAATAGGTCGACAACCCACCGAGCCAATATCATCACAAATATTCGCTTTATGAACTTTTTCCCTGCTACTAATTGGTAAAATGAGTTAATAACTGTACTTAGGCCGCCAACTTGAGCGAGTATTGGGCCGGCAGGTTTAAAACACAAGTCATATTCCAGTGGTGACTCGTTACAGGTCATTGTTTCACCTATACTCAAACAACCCAAAACCTTCAAATTGGCCAACCTTAGTAAACATTGTTGTAGGCCTAAGGAGGCCTGATGTGGCCAAAGTTTAGCATTAGTAAAGGTTTTGTAACGAATGACCCGTGAAAAGTGACTGGCACTGTTGTGCTTTTTCATGCTGCTAAAACTTTCAGTAAAGAAAATTCGAAAACTTTATGAAGGGAATGGAACAGCTATCATTTCCCTTTGGGTAGTATAGCCCATATCAGGTCAACTGATCACGTCCACAAGGTTTCCAACAAAACAGCGTATCGTGATTTCAACGGAATTTTGATATTTGAAAATTGATATTCTTATACGTCCTGCCACCCTCAAGATTGTACTCAAATTCTTCTCTCGAAATTTCTCAAATTCTTCTACTCAAATTCTTCTCTCGAAATGGAAGCGGAATATTTAATGAATAATGAATAACGGATTAAAAAAAGAAAAGGAATATTTAGAATATTTAGAATAAGGAATATTTAGCGTTCGAACATTTGGAATAAGGAATTTTACGGTTTCCGTTAAAGAATAACGAATGTTTAAAAAAGAATATCGAACAAAATTTCAATAATGAATAACTCGGAAAAAAATGGATGTTTAATGAATAACTGAGATCCAGTTATTCCGCTTTTACCCTCGACTCGAAAAAAATCTACAACTTGTGTATCTAACCTGAGTAATGGTGCATGAGGTACATTTCTTTGATAGTGACGGCAACATAACCACACAACGGCGTATAAAGTCAGTGGGACTTATTTCAGTATTTCAGTGAGGGAACGAAATTGAAGTATCGTCAACGCGCTGAAATGTGTTCAGTGTGTGTTCCCCTTCACAGACCTTGATGAAGTGGTGGAACTGTAAACGGAAACAATATACAAAACTCTAGTTGATAAATTCGTGCATGATGTAAAATGAGAAGGCAAGACACTACAAATTCCCCTTGCACCAGATGGCGGGAATCGAAAGATCCCTCGGATGTCTAAATTGTATGTAGCAAGAAACGAAATTGTAACTTAAAATCTGTCCTGGTATTCATCATGTCAACAAATGTCTGTAGAACTGAAACGTGTGCTACGGCTGAAGCACAGCTGGAAGCACAAGGAAAGCTTACTAGGTCAATTTGCCCATTTTCGATTATCGCAGCACATTTGAAAATAACGTGTTTTAGGGTTCCATCGTAGTTTTTCTAATCATTCAATACGTCACAGTTCTTATGAATCTCGGATTCGACAGGCAGTCAATAACCCAGGTTCTCTCACCCGTTATTTGCTTTTCGCTTTCTGTCGTTGATGAAGAGTTTCAGCGTTCAGTCTTTTGGGGTGGGGAGATTTCAAAACTCGATAGCTATGTTTGTGTTAGTCGAAGATGAGAAACAAGCAGTTTACTCAGTCAGAAAAAAATACCCTTTTTAAACCAGGCGATGAATGATAGAATTGAAATTGGTTGCTCAGGGTTTCAAATTGACGAGGTGTGGACAGTGGTAAAAATGCCTGACTCGTAGGGTCTTATCCCAAATGGCGTCTGCTGTACCGAAGTCTGGCTGTGAACTCAATCAGCTACCGCCTTTCCGAATAAAAAAATTCCAGAAGAAGAAGGTTCAGAATGGAACCATATGTCAGTTTACACTTTATTTAAGTTCAAAGAAACACGCTAGCCTCAACAACACTTAGTTGGTTTTCAGAAGGAGGGCGTACAAAAAAATCGAAAATTTTGCGGATAAGACAAATACCGAGGTCTCTAAGGGCCCGGTTGCACAAGCAGATTTTTTATTTGTTTTGCAAAAGAAAAACGATCGATTAACACCGCAAAGCTTGGATGAGTGCAACCGACACCCGAGAACCTAACAATTTTTGCTTAACTCTACTTAACGTCAGAGGAGCCGGTGTCTTGCTTCCGGGCAGGCCAATTTTTTTGTCGTGATACCGAACAAAAATTGGGACGTTGGCAGCTTCGTTCCCAGTCGTCCTCGCGTGAATCAAATGTGACACCAAGCCCCAAGTCTTTCGCTTCTTGCGATTAAGGGCTTAAAGGCATGGCAACTAGGCTAGGGAGTTGGGAGTTCGTGTTAGTTTTTTGGTTAGGCTAGTGCAGCTCGGCCACATGACCAATAATAAAAACAAGAGTGAATCTAATTCACTCTTGATAAAAAAGCCGTTCTAAAGCTATAAACTAAGAGTAAAAACTAGGACAGTTGCACGTTGGCCAACACTATGAGGTGGTACTGAGTAGCTAACGACGGAAACGCTTAGAGAGGATTTGGCTATAACCATTTTCATATCCAACAAACGGAAAAGCAGTATTTGTTGTATTAGCAAATCGGTCGGCGCAAATCAGTTCCGTTTCCTTATAAGGTCATACGCCAGATCCAATCAAAACGCAAGCAATGCAACTTGCGAGGATGATAATTTAATAAGAGGCCGCTACTAATCACTATTAGGTACCTTTTTTGAAAATATTAATAAATACAATGTACTTTTCTAAATGAATGTATGCCGACTCTGCTGATTTTTCTACCGTTTGCCGAGTTGGTTAAAAAACATCAAAATCGTGACGCTATATTAAAACTTGCTTGAAACGTGACTACGAGATTGTCAGTGACTACGCGATACTGTGACATTCCGTGCGTACGGCGAGAGCTACTGAAAATTAAATTGACCAATCAGAACTCAGCGAGCGGGAAAAACTGTGCTATCCGACGTCACGTCAATACGTTCGCAGTTAAAGGACCAGAAAACTATTAAAAAGATTTTGTGGCAACTTTTTTGTCAACAAACTTTAGCACCAAAACTGAGTTGCCGGCGAGCGGCGATTCGAACTTCAGCTGTTGTGCTTTGGCTGTTATTTGTGCTTTTTCTAACTATTTTCAGACGAAGTCAGTCTGGTATTTTCGAATTAAGCGTAAGAAAACGTTAAAACTGTATTGATAATGTACTTATTTGTGTTGACTTCGCGAAAAAGGCAGAGAAATGCATCGTTTCCAGTGAATGGCAAATAATTGACAGGATAGCACAGTTTTCACTGACGCGCGCACTGCGGGCACGGGTTCCGTATGCAAGACGTGACTACTAGGGTGAATTGCTCTTAGAATTCTGAGCTTCTACGTTCATGAAAGGAATTGTACAAATAATGTCAGTGTTTTTGAAAATTCTTTTTCGACAGCGTCAAGTATGAGAAAAAAAGTCTTGTTTCGTGAGCGTAGCAGGGGAGGGCCACAAGAAAAATTCACATCTCAGTCTTCATCGCTTGATTCTCCACTTGATCCACTCGTCCTCTCGCCTTCGCTGCTATCAGTCTCTGCAATATTAACGAATAAAAATATAAGAGTAATTAGAGGGTACGGTGCCGTCTGCACTCAGATTCTTTGAAACATCTCTACGGAGGGATTTTATTTTTCTCATTATTTTATTGAACAATGAAGAAAAAGAAACATTTGACCAACACTTTCGGTCACATTTTGCTTAAACACGGTACCCTGTACATCGCTCAATGTTTATCATTGAAGCATGAGCGTTGAGAATGGGTTAAATTGGAAATAAAGCTCTGAAAAGGATTATAGATATTGGTACGATGATGATGTTAACACAAGCCAAGATAGCGTATGAGAGTTCGAGGGAAAAACATTTGCCTGACTTTTTAACTTGGCCCAGGCGTACGATAATTCACGATGGAAAAAGATTGACTAACGCTTAACCTCAACTAAGCGCGATTTACATAAAATTTAGCTGAGAAAAGTATTCGGATGTGAGAACACTCTCATTAGACGGAAAAGCCAAAACGACTGAGACTTAAACAAATTTTATGTTATCCAAGCTCAACGGTTTGAAGACTGAGAACATTGCATTTCCCTCCTGGACGGGATACTGGTGAGAGAGACAGGGTCAGCAGTGTGGCGGGTACAAAATGTTTGTCGTGATGGAACCATTTTTCGAGAAAGCAACAACAGGTCCGGCTCGCTAGCCGCTACACCATCATGGCTCCATCGATTCTGTTACTTTCTAAACGAAAAAGAACAACCTTATGGTTTATCTGCGGGTAAAAAGGCAAGATTACTGAAATTCCCACCTGTGATTTTCCTGAAAGCTATTCGGAATCCACTGGCCGTCCCAGAGGCGTCAGTTTGAAATATAACTCTGGCCATTCGGTTTCTTCCACGGATGACCACACGGTTTCGCGCTCGCCTTTTCCGTCTTTCGTAAATATACGCTTCCTTCTTCCTTCGACCGTCATAATAATAGTGGTCATTGTTATCTTCGTGATCATAGTAACTGTCTTCATCCTCACCAAACACGTCTTTACGCGATGTTTCATTATAAAGCGAGCGCTTGCGTCGGGATGATCCTGCTATAAAGGCGACGGTTGCACCGCCGTTGAAAAACCTGAGTGAATCTCTGAAAAAAAAAGAAAATGGGTGGAAGTCCATGAGCGCGTGAATAAATTATTTAAATGACCGTCAGGTGAGTAAACCTTTTCAATTCTTGACTTGTCGGATGTCTCAATACTCGAACTCAGAAGAAAATCCGAATACTTCCCCAATCGATTCTACGACCTTCCGATCACTAAAGCTCAGTGGACGAGCATCCGAAATAGAACGGATTATATGCGGACGAGGGGGCTTTATTATCCAACGGCATAATGAGCTCCGTGATCTCGAGGCTGAAATGCTGAATGTCATGTGTCATAATGTTGAAGTGGAACAGGAGATCACTGGTGAAGTCTTACCAAGAGGTTCTAATAGAGGCCCTGACGCGCGACTCGACAACAACGCGCGTGGCGTTTGGGCAAGGCAAGGTTCTGCTTTCTTTGATGCCGGGGTGTGCCACCCAAACGCCGAATCCTACAAAGACCTTTTTGCATCGTTTGCACGAGCTCTGAAGGACAGATGATGCATTTTTTTCAAAACACTCTTACCAAATAACATTGAAGAAAGATAACAACTTTTTGTGGTGGAATAATAAATCTCTCATTCGATGGTTTAACATATAATACTCGAGGACATTTTGCTGATTGCTGGTATTTTTCCTCGCCCCTGTGGGGCTCGGAAAAATACCACGCAACTCGCAAAATATCCGCGCGTATTACCTGTTAAAGCATCGAATAAGATGTATATTTTTTACATAACTTTATATTTTTTTTGTAATGTCTAATTAGGCTTGATTAAGAATTTTATTTTATTGTAAAATGTTGTAAGTTGAATGAATGAAAGAATAAATTATTATTATTATTATTATTATTATTATTATTATTATTATTATTATTATTATTTCACTTAATTCACAGATTGATCTTTGCCGCTACAAAAACCCGAGGAAACGGGACACAGCCTTTGATCAAGGGTTCCACACCATCTCTTCACGTTAGATTATGTATCAAGCACCTTTCTCAGATGATACTCGCTGTTCCTAATAGTGCAGTCTTTTGTCATGCTGTTCGGAGTGTAATGCCCAGTTTCCCAACCAAGTCGCCTAACTTTCTTGTCACAACACCTAGGACGCCAACAATTATAGGTGTTACACTTTTCAAATTCCACATTCTCATAATTTCTCCCCTCAGGTCTTGGTATTTTTCAACATTTTCACCCTCTTTTTTACTGAGTCTTAAATCTCCGGGGATAGCGATGTCAACAATAAAACAGTTTTTGTCTTCCTTATTGATAATTTCAATGTCAGGCCTTCTAGCTTCAATAACATGGTCGCATTGGATACCGACATCCCACAAAATCTTGATTCTTTCATCATCCACTACACTCCTGAGTGTATGCTCATACCACTTTACGCTCCGCTCTAATCCATATTTCTCACACAGTTTCCAGTGGACCGCCCTCGCAACATTGTCATGTCTTCGTTTGTATTCCTTCTGAGCTAACGTTTTACACCCGCTCACAACGTGATCGACACTCTCAACCTTCTCACGACACACTCTACACAAGGGGGACTCCGCCGTCTTATCAATATGATATTTAACGCTGTTGGTCCAAAGAGCTTGCTCCTGAGCAGCACATAATAATAATAATTATTATCGTTATCGTTATCGTTATCGTTATCGTTATCGTCATCGTCATCGTCATCGTCATCGTCATCGTCATCGTCATCGTCATTTAAATCTAACAGTATAGCAAGACAACTGTCAACTGAACTTAGTTTCATGGTCTAGCTTCCACGAGTTTCAGCTATAGCTCAGTGACAGAGCATCCGCACTTGAAATCGAAAGGTCGCGTAGATTCGAGTCTTGGAAGGAGCACAGGGATTTTTTCCGAGTACGCCCTTGTCACCCTCGAAAACGTACATCTCTGTTTGACAAACGTGTTTTGGTCAAAAGGTAAAAAAACATGGAATATGTAACACCAGGATATAGTAACATACACCAGTCACATGTATATCAGAGGTCATCATTTGTGAAGCATGAAAGTGAATGAATGAATGAATGAATGAATGAGTGATTAGATTCATCGGTCCCTTATGTAAGTTTTGGTGTTCCTTTTTGCACCTATTTTTCCCCTTTGTAACGTTCCTTTTTGTAACATGATCCTTTTTGCAACTTCCGTGATTACAAAAAGGGGCATGTGTTCCCTATGGTAACTTGTGCTCTCCTTTTTGTAACGTTAGATAGTCCTCTCAGTAACCAAGTACATAAACTGCTGTTTAAATTGTTTTCGGGTCCATGTTTGTATTACCTGACCTCTTCTTATTGCAAGCATGGCCACTGAAAAAATACTGTATCTGGAATTTTAGTAGTATATTTATAACATTTTTCTAATAAATTATTTTTCTGCAACATGCCACTTACCTAGTAGGTGAAGCCAATTTACTCGGTAAATTATCATTTGCGTTGACCGAACAGCTTTTTCCATGTATCCAAAATGGAAGACTCGCTTAGAGAAAGCAAACTATTATTTTCCTTACCCTATCTTAACGTCTAAGTTGTTGACCGTAATAAAAATAGACTTTTAATGACATTCTACTGTGCTGTAGAAGTCTTGACTAACGTGCCGTTCCCATGGCCACAAGCTAATAACATGTCAATAAAAAAAAGCAACGGATCAACTCGTATCAGTAGAACAACAACTTCACGGCAATGAAATTACAGCCACGAGCTAACGAAATGAGAGGATGAAAACAGTTGAAGAAAGCGAAACGAATTATATATATATTACAGGCGTCCTTTCTTGGTCCGCATATGAAACATACTATCAGGGCTGGGTTGAAAACCGATTTGGAACTAAGTAATAGTAACAGAGCTTGATCTGGGATTACGGCACCAAGTAATCTCTTTAAACAACAAGGCCGTGAACTTCATCTATATTTCACGTAACATAATGGTAAATAAGAAGTGTTTATGTGTCCTTCAAACAAAGTCTAACTATCTCTAACTTCAATACCTTAGCCTCAGAGTCAAATGAGAAATGTGTAAATTAATTTACTTAGTCTGGTAAATTACGATCTCAGTCAAATGGAAGAGAGGTCACAGTCTAAAAGTACGAACTAAAACGTATTAGTATCACCCAACTAGTGGACTAATGCAAATCCTGCATTTTGATTGGCTACGCTACTAGTTGACTATTAGTAATAGTCCTCGAGTATCGAAAAGCGTAACGCTTTCTTTCGTTTTATCCCGGCCAAATAACTTGCATTCGCTAACTTTGTTATTGCCTTTTCTGTCCAACTAGTTCGGCTTCGCCTCATGGGCTATTGACCCGTAGCCCTTGCGGGCTACAGGTCTAATTGTTAATTAACGACACTTTCTTATGTTTAAACTGAAGAACTCTTTTCCGATCTGTGCAAATTTTATCGCACAGCTGTAATGGGGTGAACTGCTTCAAAATTATGCTCGCCCGTGCGTCAGCTGCAATAGTACGCACTGATACCGGCCTTCTATTGGTGCATTAGTTTCGCCTCTTTAGTGTTTGCTTTTGTCCATCATCATTAAATTCTCGACCAGACTTTACGGAAGTTTGAGTATTCGTTGTCACAGACGTATCATCAACAAATGCCGCAATGCTCTGCTGGTCTGCTCCTTCCTGTCTGGTCACGTCCCTCTCGCCTAGGAGTAATCCTGGCAAAACCGCCTTAGCATGTCAGATGCAGTTTCCATCTCAGTTGGTGGTTGAAAACCGGCTGAAACGCTATCGCTTTCTTGCCTTGCCTTCATCAAACTTCTCATCTTGTGTCTCTTCCCCTTGTCAGAGGAATGTTCCTTAGTCAGTAACCACTTTCTTCACACATTCCATTGAAACATTCCCACTATGCATGTTCTCTTTAAAGGCAGCATATACTTCAGTTAACTGTCCTTCGTTCCTTGGTTTCTCTTGAGTCTCCGAATAGAAAGGATGCGATTATTTTGTTACTTAACCTCGAAAGAAAAAAAAAGAGATTTTCAATCCAGTCAAATAAGTCAGCGTTCCTTTTCGTAACCATTGATTGAATGATTCAATATGGTTGACAGGCTTTAAATTGAAAATAAAAGCTAACTATGATCCCTACGGTCTGTTTTCAATTAGTTCTGACGAGAAGCGTAATATACCTGAAAGGCTGCTTTTTTCTAGTAAATATTTTTTGCGTAATTACCATTTTGTTGATTTACCAGAAAAAAAATCAAAATTTTCAGTGAATTCCTCCTTTAGGCTTAAGGCGAGAACTAATGAGATATCTTTTGACTGCATTATCATCTAAAACCGTCTTAATGCAAATGAAAAATTCTGACTTTTTCGCAAAATGTTCCTTTTCGTAACGATTTTCGTGTGGGCGTGTCCACAACTTGAGAGACCCTTTTTGACGGAAAACATTTGAAGTTAGGAAAATTAACCGCATGGAGCAAGACTCTTTTTATTTCATTAAATATCTGTCCTCACTAACAGTATTGAACAAATGGAGTATATAATTTTTGGAAAGTTCCGGCGTTCCTTTTTGTAACACGTTTGCGAAGACTACCCTCTCTATTATGATGATTTTTTTTGCCATTCAATAAACTTAAAAGAAAGTTATTATTTTACTAGATAAAGACAGGAATACTTAATCTTTGCTATCAAAAAATTAGCTCCACACGACTTTAATAGATCACGTTATTTAGCTGTAAAACATGGGCTCTCTCTTCGCATAAAAGCCGAAATTGTGCTAGTCCAACCTGCCTCCATTTTTACGACAAAAAGGATCTTTAAAATTTCTCCTAGGTTTCTGAGAATTTAATACCACTTTTAGTAGAAATGTAGCTACTTCTGGGTCAGATTGCAAACAAAAAGAATTTACAGCTCTTTATTGTAAAAACTTCAAATTAGGCCGCTTTCGCTTTCGCGAAAAACCTACTCGAGATGAAAGTTGCAAGCATTACACAGTGAAATTCGTTTTCGTTAAAAGAATGAAGAACTAAAAGCGTGTGGTTCCTTCTTGTAACATCTTGTTGGAAAAGTGGGCATAAAACCCAAGGGTTTAAGCCCTAATTCTTGGGCATTACAGAGCGAAGACAGGAATTATTATTTTTCATTGTGAACTTATTTAAGTTGTATTACGAACAAATATGTAAAATAAGAGAGGTGTTCATTGGAGCGTTACCATAGGGCCTGGACAGACAGACAGACAGTTTATTCTCTAAAATATAAACAGGTTTACAGAGAAGTATAATCAAGACTTAATGAGAAAAGGGCAAAAATAATTTAACTAATACCTTGCCTGGAGATGAATCTAAGAGTGAATGAATGAATGAATGAATGAATGAATGAATGAATGAATGATGAATGGGTGGATGGATGGATGGACCGACGGACGGACGGACGGATGGATGGATGGATGGATGGATGGATGGACGGGTAGATTCATGGTCCTTTTTGTAACGTGTTCTGTTCCTTTTTGTAACTTTTGTTCCTTTTTGTAACTTTCACTTGGTTACAAAA
>OX421447.1:9946223-9958723 GCA_949126865.1 Montipora capitata
GGAACTTCACGATATGCAAACAGCAACGGGTTAATATAGCGATGCCACTGTCTTGGCTGTTCACTGCACAATCTCTTTAACATGCTCTTCATTGTTCCATTAAATTTTTCCGTCAGGCCATTGCACATAGGATGATATGGAGTCGTGGTGAGCTGTTTAATGCTCAAAAGCCGCGTCACTTCCTTCATACACTCAGAGACGAACTGTGTACCAAGGTCACTTAAGATCTCTTCAGGCACTCCCAAACGACTAAAGATATCCACCAACGCTTCTGCCACAGTCTCAGTATCAATGTTTTTCAGCGGGACAGCTTCAGGATAACGAGTTGCAAAGTCGACCAATGTCAATATATATCTATGACCGCCCTCACTCGGGGGAACAATAGGTCCAACCAGGTCGATTGCTACTCTCTTAAATGGCTTGTCAATTAATGGCATCTTCTCTAAAGGAACCTTCGGTACGGAACCCTTGTTAACTGTCTTCTGACATACATCGCAGGACTTGCAATAACGAGTCACGTCCCCTTGAATGCCTGGCCAATAGAACGCGCTTTGAATCTTATCAGTCGTTTTCTTTATTCCCATGTGACCTCCCATGATCGATCCGTGCGCTAGTTCCATTATTCGACTTCTCAGCTGCACAGGAACCATAACCTGCTTCAGGGGTTTACCTCCGTTCACATAAGGGTGCTTGTAGACGCGGTGCAGAACTCCACCTTTCACTTCAAATGAAGTCTCAGCCTGGCCTCTCACAACTACGTCATCTTTCTCCCAAAATTTCTGTAGGCTCTCGTCATCAAGCTGCATTTGCTTGAGCTTTTCTCTATCAACTACAGGACTTTCTTTGGTATCTGGTACCTTCAACGGAATATGTTCTCCACCTTTCTTAGCTTGACTTCTCGTGGTTACAGCACAAGCTTCTTGTACAGGAACTTGCCAGCTTGGGTCTGGGTCGTCAGCGGCTCTTGCGCCTGGTACATTTCCAATAATTAAATCATAAACAGCATCGGGAAGACACTGCGCTTCCACTTGGCCCTTGAAATAAGGTGTATCAACATCAATCTTTGCGATGGGAACTTTCCTTGCCGTATTGTCAATGAGCAGCATAACATTAAATTCGCCAGTAAACTGATCCTCAGACACAAGGTCTCTCTTTACTACAATTCCGCTACAACCAGTATCTCTCAGGACATCAACAGGCTTCTCTCCAACTCTACCTTTCACGACAGGCATTTTACTTCTCACTCCAGTCAACGGTTCAACACAAGCACTACTTAACAATGGAATCTTCTTACCACAGGCTAACAGCAACTTATCATCTTTAATACAGGCCTTAACTTCTTCATCAGTAGGTTTAACCTCAGGTGGCTGAACTAAACAACTGGCACTCACTTGACCACGCTGCACAGGGTTACCATCCTTACTTTGTCCTCCTGATCTGCGTCCACCTGATCGACAGTTTCTAGCTTCATGTCCCTGCTTACCACATAGGAAACACTTTCTTGTTAGGGTTGGGCAGTTGACGGCTTTATGACCTCGGGTGTTGCACTTAAAGCAATGCAGAGCTGGTGGATTAATCTGCTGCATGTTCTTGGCTTCGTCCCTCTCAGGCTGCACTGTTGGCTTTCTGCTCGCTGAACTGAACAAATGTTTACCATGAGCCTCCAAGTACTGGTCAGCGATCTTCGCAATCTTTGCTAGAGTCTCAGGTGCCCTTTCTCGCAGATGAATTGCCAAATCCTTAGGGCAAGAGTCAATAAATTGTTCTTTCACGATCAAGTCCTTAAGACCATCAAAGGTTCGCGCAGTATCCGAAAGCTCTAGCCAACGTAACAGGTATCTGTCCAATCGCACAATAAACTGCTCCGGACTTTCGTCAACTTCTGGTTTGGATGCTCTAAATTTTCGACGATAGCCGTCTTCGGTAAGGTCATATCTCTTCATTAACGCAATCTTTACCCTGTCATAATCCTTAGCTGCGTCCTCTGATAGACGTGAATACACTTCTAGTGCTCGTCCAGACAACAGAGCACTGAGCTTCGATGCCCATCCATCTTTTTTCCACTTAGCTGTTTCGGCAAATCTCTCGAACCTCTGCAAATACGCGTCCAAATCGTCTTTACCATCAACAAACGAGGGGAGTTTAGGTGCCTTAGCCCGATCCTCTCTCACTTCAGGACGCCCGTCAGCATTCTCCACAGCCAAACGTGCAATCTCCAGCTCATGTTCTCTTTTTGCAGCTTCAATAGCCTCTTTTTGTTTCAACAGCTCAGCTTCCATCTCCAATTTCCTTAGTTCGCGTTCTTGTCGCCTAGTTTCTCTCTCTTCGTCTTCTCTTCTGCGCCTTTCCTCCTTCTCTTCCTCTTCCTTTCTTTTATCCTCCTCAAGCATTCGACGTCTCTCTTCTCTTTCTTCTTGTAATTGCCTCTTTTTTTCTTCTCTTTCTTCCTGTTCCCTTCTTCGTTCTTCTTCAAATTGTCTGCGTTTCTCTTCTCTTTCTTCCTCCAGTTTTCTGCGTTTTTCTTCTTTTTCCTCCTCTTCCCTCACAAACTCGAGGAGTTTTTCTCCTTCCAACCCGAATTCTTTCCCCATCTGCAAAAGCTTTTCCATTTCCATAGCAGTATTTCACAACAAAAGCACAATATACTCTCTTGCACAGTTCTTCTTACTTTTTCTGTAACTCCTTCTTGAATTGTCCTTTCCTGGTTTCTGTAGTCGGCAAACAAATGAATTCCTCTCCCGGACAGGCCCCCAATGTTACGAGTTCGAATGTTTAGAGGAAAGGTAGCTTGCAAACTAAACTGAACGCAGGGTTGTCGGAACAACAACAAGAAGGTTTATTCCAAAAATGAACGTAGTTTCCACGAAGTAAAACTCTTAACAGCATGTACTCGACAAACTTACACGGCCTCCGCCAACTTGAATAAACACTGCTTCTGTCACACTTGACTAAACACAGCTAACGCCAACTCTCTTCGCTTGTGAAAAACTAGTTAGAAAAACACTCCGCTTGGACTCGTCTACTTATATACTCTGACAATAAACTTCTAGAACTTTCTAAATTAGTAATCACTCTAATTATAGAAAGATTACAAAACACACCGATTTAGAAACGCTTACGCATGAACCTAAAAATAAACAAACTACGAACTCTCGCGAAGCTTCTAGACAGTAACGCTAGTCACGCAATGCTATTTTTCGTAACAATGTTCTTAATACAAAGGGAAAGGGTATTAGGATAAGGAAACAACACAGTACAGTAATTTATATCAAAGTACTATGGTGTTCAGGACCAGCCACAAACTATAAAATCTATTACAAAACAGCATTGTATGTTAATTAAACCTCTAGCAATATATAATTTGAAGCATTTCTGAAACCAATTTTAAGAACATTTTAAGAACACTTTCAGGCTGATTTCTCACTAAGCACCCCTCCAATAAGAACACGATCAGCCTTAAACCTGAAAAAAGTGTTCTTATATGCGGGTGTTTACTGTATTGAGCGTTTAAGGATTCAAGAAAAGAAACTTCAATTGTTTTAGTATCTGTTGCCAAAAATTCGTTTTTTGCTAAGTGCTGTTAATTTAAGTGGGTACGATAACCGTTATCTCATTCAATTTCCTATTAGTGCAGAGCATTTTTTATAAAAAAAAGGTATCAGCTTGATTATCTGAAGCTTTATTGAGGTTAGACCAGACAGCTCGCAATATTATCATCAATAACATTGACATGGAGATCATTTTGACAAGGTCTTTTATAGCATAAGAATTCATAAAGAAAAGCTAATTTAAGTTTTACTTGTCTATCTGTTGTTGGGTTACATAGTGCATTTAAGTAAGAACATTTGCATTGAAATGGCATGTATGCTTAGGTTTGAAGGAGCATCAATTTCAACGACAGAAAAATATAACAAGGCCTACTTTGCTACACGTTCCTTTTTGTAACTTGCAATTGTCTCAAATAAAATAAAAAATACAAAGTCGTAGTGAAAATGCTTGTGTTCTCCATGCACAACAAACATTATGCAACCAGAAAAAGGAATAAAATCGTCGCCTGAAAGCTACCTAACAATTTTTATATTGAACCCTACCTCACACCCTTCACATGTTCCTTTTCGTAACATTTGCACTTTTTGAGTGCATTCGGGAAAAAGGTCTAAAAATCCATTTTAACTGACAACACAATGTTGAGACTTTCACATCACAACACCAGATGGACAAGCTGCGTGATACATTAAAATTGGGGATAGCCATAGTTTACAGAGTCTAAAACATCACTTCATACGGTTGGGATAGATTTAGCAAAATTATAGCAAATTACGAGTTTTCAAACGATGATAACTTTCCATGAAAAGGACGTATAATTTCTTTCAAACAAGTCGACATCTTTCCAGACTCCATGAACAACTATATGAACTACATATCTTGACTTTCTGTAACTTACAGCGAAATCCATTGTGTATTTTAAGCAATATTTTACTTTTGCTGAGTGAGACCAAGAAACACTGACTTTGTAAAGCTTGATCAAACTATAGTCGACTATAGAAAGCATAGACTTACACTCGATTTGAAAGCTTTGAGTTTTTAACACAAATTGAAACGTTTCAGGAAGCTCTATGGCCAATGTGCACTTTAGTTATGGTAATATATCCACAGGTTTTGCCTTATTTTGGAATTTATTCGTCTTTTCCTTTCTGAAACCTGAAGAGTGTTCCTTTTAGTAACATTTTTGACTTTGTCAAAATATTGCATCGCCGTATTTAAAGATCAGTTTAAACTTTCTTTACTGCTTAAAGAACTCCTTATTACCTAGCCAATGCAGTAACTTCAAACGGAGAAACTCGTTGCAAATTGAATATGGCCAACTTTTAAAAAAAGTTACAAAAAGTAACCACGAAGAATCTAAGGACGGATGGATGGATGGATGGATGGATGAATGAATGAATGAATGAATGAATGAATGAACGAATGAGTGCGTGAATAAATAATGTAATGAATGCCACAACAGCCAAGACACAACTGGATAGCTAACCCAGGATCACCAAGTGTCACGGAACGTAAGTCAAACACGATTCGTTGTCTTGTTCGCAGAAACGTTGTCCAGACACAGCGAGCGTTGTTAGGATAATTTCCGGGGAATCCAGGACTCCTGAAACCTCCTACTCTGTTAATAAGCTGACCACCGCATGCTAAAAAGAAGCAAAAATATACCACTGTCAGTCTGAAGATGTTGTGGGTAGAGCTTCTAATCTACACGTTAAACTAAAAGGTCCTGAGAAACGTCTGACTTTTGTTTATCGGAAACCCCTGAAAACATCTTAGGGCTCGAAATGGTACGGCGACGTCAAGTCATTTCTTTTAAATACAAAATGAATAATAGCAAACAATACAGAAAACCATTATCTCCTACCACTTACCACTTACTCTCTAATCGAAAAAAACCCAAAACAAAATTTATCTTGCACTCGTGGTCGGACGAAGATACGTATAATCAAAGGGAGGGCAGAGCGCGCGGTTACTTAATTGGCAGAAGAGGAAAATTTAAAATTAAAATAAACTAAACGAGGGTAGCTACATGTACATAATATACTGGTGGCCCATGCAGTACTGAGTAGTTAACGTCGTGGTTCTCCTAAATACTATTGGTTACGGACACAAAGTGGAATGTAACAATTACTTCAGTAGTTATAAAACGTTCATGGTAGAGTTACATTTGTGGACCATAGAAGAGAAACCCATTCAGTTCTCACTTGTTATTATCTGGAACGTTATACTAAATCCACGGGCAGATCCACTGGTATCGCTTTCAAATACCACGCTGGCGTCTTGAGAGGTTCCAGAGAATGTTACGCGGTTTGGTTGTTGCCTTTTGCGTCTTTCAACAGAATACCGTCGATGGTCGTAGTTATAATGATCAATGGAATCATTTTGGTTTTTATAGTAACTCCTTGCATCTTCACCAATCAAGTGTTCATGTGACTTCTGACCGAGCGAACGCTTTCGGCGGGTCATTCCTTGAAAACGTGCTTCACTTTTGTCGCCATTAAAAAACTCGAGTGTATCTCTGTAAAATGAAAAACAATAGAAAAAAGTCTAAAAATGTTGTTGACGACATTACTCTTCAGCAACTTGAGCGTGGAAGTCATCCTCACCAGTTTTTTAATTAAAGCCATTCATTATTTGTTTATTGTTACTATGTCCTCCTATTTTTCATTTTAAAATATAAGGACTTCTCCCATAGTCCTTTACACTTGCAAAATTTATAGCGGAGCTCGGCGAGCGGAGCACCACGGGTACTCAAGTGTATTAAGGCTTGACCAATCTAATTATTATCCATATTTTTATTTGAAGGGAAGCATTTGTCCAATGTCCATAAAATTAAGTTTTTTTATTGGTGTTGTTATTAATTTGCCAAAATATTTTGCATCGCATTTTGGTCACTTGACCTTGAAACAACTTATAACGTTTATATCCTTTACTCAAAAATGGGGAACATTTATACTTAAAAATTTTGAAAACGTTTGACATTAACACGTTTAGTACAACTGTGCCTACCGAATGCCGCCTTTTAATGTCGTACTCCGTATTTACCTTTTAAGATATTTGGATGTTTATCATGTCACGTGACCTATTTTCCTCAATTGTTCATTGCTCTTAACATGTGGACATGATTAAAAGGCGGCATGACAAAGCCCTTAAAATAATCAAGAAACAAGATTGATATAATGTAGCTGAATGTTCCCCATTTTTTGAGTAAAAAATATAACTGTTATAAGTCGATTTCGGGTCACGTGACAAGAATGAGGTACGGAACATTTTCGAAAAGTTATAACAATATCGATAACTAACTGCTTGCCAAGTTTCATAGGCCCTGGACAAATGCTTCCCTTCAAATAAAAATATGCATAATAATTAGGCTGCTCAAGCCTTAATACACTTGAGTAAGAAAATACGGTGACCCATTTGGATTTGATTACCGTACGACCGTATGGCCGTCCACCCCTCCATGTATGCCAATGTGACCAGTATCACGCGCTCATATCTTGGGCTCAAGTTTAGAGTTTATCGAGGCGGCCATACTCCAGCTAGCTTACATATTAGACATCCATGTTATGGTCAATTGACACCTGACAAAACAAGGTGTGCACTGACCAGTATCACGTGACCAGATTGCGGGCTCAACTTAGAGCTCATCAAGGTCAGTTTTTTTAAATAGCCGATGAACAGGTACTGGGTTTCGATTGGATGGTAGACTCAAGCCAGGTTAATTTATTGTTAAGAATAAATAACCCGGGAGCTCCGCTTTTTAGCTTGGTTAAATCTATAGATTACTAAATATGGAAATTCGTCTGCATTCTGTGACTAAAATTGTCGGTACGACAGCGCATGTAAGTATGTCGAGACTACATTCGGGAATATCAAAGTGGAGACCTCTGTGGCCTTCTGTGGAGGGTATGCGACAGTACATTATCAGATTTAATAAGAAAGTTCCCAAAGGGATCTTAGTTTTTATGTTCCCAAATTCAGCTCACAGGGAGATAAAAAATCAATTCCTTTTAGTTGGAAGCCTTGAAACAAAACAAAACTTAATGGGATTAATAAACATTAATTCAAGGTCCAGGAACCCTTCTGCATTGAAGGAAAGAAAACTCAGCTTCATTTTCATAACGGGGCCACGAAATGTAAGCTTTGTTAAATATTTCCGAAAATTGAAAAATGAAAAGTCTTTACTAAAAGCCAGAGGCTTTCACATCTTTTATTTTCACTGATATCAGCTAATTTTCTATTTTTCGCCAAAGCCTAAATTTTCAGACGGCTACTAGTCAACCCGATTAAAACCAGCACAATGAACGCAATCATATCAGTGGACGATTGAATCCAAACATCGCTGCACAAGAAAGTTAAGGTTTGATTTAAAAGCGATGCAATGAGTGACTTACCCGGGGTCAGCGAGATCCAAAGAATTTAAAGTAAAAACAATTCGTTGTTGAGGCACCAGAAACGCTGCAGTCCAGACACAGCGAGCGTTATTGGGATAATTTCCAGGGAAGTCAGGACTCTTAAAAGTTCCTATTCTGCCAAGACGAGCACCGCATTCTAACAAAGAAAAAGCATCAATATCTCTGTCAGTTTATGGAGGAGCCAGCGAACCTGATTTTATAGGGAACTTTCTCGAGAGAGAGTAATTGCTCAAGTTTGAGAATTCAACCCAATTTTGAAGAAATTTGTGCTCTCGTTCTATGCTCCCCGCTTTAGAACGGGGAGAGGTCAATTTGAATGAGAACGCAGGGTCACCAAATATCTTAGTGAAGAAAAAATAATTCTCGAACTCCACTGTAAATGTATCAAAGATCGGGAACATGGAAATACTGTACAACGTTTTTCGGAAACGAGGACGGCTACGTGAGATGCGCCAAAAGACAACAGCGAGATTTTTAAGTTCTCACCTGTGATTTGCTCGAACGTCGAACTGACTCCACGCGCAGTCCCAGATGAATCAGTTTGGAAAACAGCTCTGACAACTTGGTCAATTCCTTGGATAACCACACGGTCTACCTGTTGCCTTTTGCGTCTTTCGTGAAAATACGGATATTTGTTTCGTCGATCGGCGTTGCGATTGTAGTCAATGGAATGCTCGTCGTCATGGTAACTCCTTGCATTCTCACCATTTATTTCATATGAACTTTGACCAAGAAGTGAGCGCTTTCTTCGAGTGGGTCCCCGAAAAACCCGTACTCTTATGTTCCCATTAAAAATCTCAAGTGAATCTCTGTAAACGCAGACACGCAAAATGATTGTAAGTATAATATATCACATCATATCAAATGTGTTGACTGTAATATATTTGTAAGATGCATCGTGACGTCACGTTCTTCCTGATTTATTAGGCATGCAAAAGAAACTGACGTACACAAGCCACTCACAATACAAAAATATATCAGTGACTCTGAACATGACATCGAGGTTGGAGTACGAGTACGAGTACAGGTTTTTCGTACTGAGCACGCACACTTGAAATAGAATCGACGTCATCGATGTGAAAACTCAATGCGCATGCCCATTACTAAAAATTCTTTCGTCATAACCGTTCTGCAATCTAAAAGATGCATATTGCGTTGACAACGGTCCATCTCAGGACTGCACTCAACCGAATGACCGGTGCAGGCGAGAGGTAAGCCAACTGTTCATTTGATTTTTTGGCGTACTTGTAGTGCATTTTGCATGAATAAACGTCTATTTCTATTTTGATTCGATGACATTCCGGAGAGAATGATTTGCTTTTATGACTCATCTCTCACTGCCCCTAGGCAATTAACCAGTAATGCAAACAGAACTGAGATAACACTAATCATCCTGAATTCATCCGGTACAATAATTTTGCTCAGGAACGGTTCAGAACTAAGAACCAAAAAAAGGATGCAATAAACTGCAATTCAAGAACAAGAGAAAGTTTCTTGAAAATGCCATAGGGCCAAAAAGAAGCTTACCGAAAACAATCAAATGTACGATCATATGACCATCCCACAACCTGGGAGGCCAACACAACTTTGTTATTTTCTCATTAAAATAGCACGTTTCATGATTAATTGTACGAACAAATCAAGCGGGAATCAAAGGCATATATAGTGAATCATTGCAGTGGTCTTCGCAAAATGGAAATTAAAGCTGGATGAGATGACTTACCCAGAGTCAGCAAGATTCAGTTGAAAAGTAAGAACTATTTCTTGCCCAGTCGCCACAAACGTTGTCCAAACACAGCGGATGTTGTTAGGATAATTTCCTGGGAAGCCAGGTGTTTCAAAAGTTCCTGTTCTGCTTAGGCCACCACCGCATACTAGAAAGGAAAAAGTACAATCTCAGTTTTATTGTACAGCTATACGTTATTGTTTCTAATCATTATTGTCATATATCGCCTCAATAAACCTAACACCGCCCACACAGCTTATGCCATTAACGTGCACAACAACATTATCCCGCACCTTCACCATCTCCTGATCTGTCCATTTTTTGTTTATCAGTCTTTGCATACGACAGGCTTCTCAACGACGCCAAATGCATTTTTTTTATTCAATTCCATGCGTCAGTTATTTCTCAATAAGGGCCTCTTTTAATTGAGTTTAAAGTATAAGAGTTTAAGGATGTAAATGTAAACGTAAATGTAAATGTGCGCTTAGGTGACCGCTCCCTACAAGGGCTTTTCAGGATCAACCGGCTCAACGGGATCGGACCGAACGCATGTGAAGGCGCCCACGGCTGCCGCCATACGATCCATGTGTGATCTTGGAGCACCGCAAACCCAGCCTGATGTAATTGACCGGGAGTCGATTTTGAGGAGGGAGGAAAACCGGAGTACCCGGAGAAAAACCCTCGGAGTCAGGTTGAGATCGACTGAAACTCAGTTCACATACGACCCGAGGCCAGAGTTGAACCTGGGCCACAGAGGTGGGAGGCACGATTGATGACCACTAAACCACCCTGACTCCCCAGGGTGTTGTTGTCGGATGCAAGCTGTGTAATGACTTACTTAATTTTTCAATCAATTACGCAAGTGCAGCAACAGTAAATCATCAATTAAAGCAAACTTAGCAGTTAACCAAATCCATGCTTCCCAAGCTTATGGAAATGCCATTCTTATGCCCCACAGGGCTGCTCTCAAATAATAACAATCCCATGAGTATAATAAAAAATGCGCCTGAAAAAAAATCCACTACTTACAAGGAGTTGTGGGAACCACTATGGGAGTTGTCGTCGGTGTTGTCGTCGGTGTTGTCGTCGGAGTTGTTGATGGTGCCGTTGATGGTGCTGTTGATGGTGCTGTTGATGGTGCCGTTGATGGTGCTGTTGTTTGTACAACGGGCTCTTTCGTTGTTTGCTGCGTCGTTAAAGGTGTGGTAGATGGTGCCGTTGTTTGGGGTTCTGTCGTTGGTGCCAAGGTTGTTTGCGCTTCTGTCGTTGGTACCAACGTTGTTTGGGCTTCAGTTGTTGGTGCCAAGGTGGTTTGTGCTTTCGTTGTTTGGGGTTCTGTTGTTGGTGCCAAGGTTGTTTGCGCTTCTGTGGTTGGTTGCAACGTCGTTTGTGGTTCTGTTGTTGGTGCCAAGGTTGTTTGTGTTTCTGTTGTTGGTGCCAAGGTTGTTTGCGCTTCTGTTGTTGGTGCCAAGGTTGTTTGTGTTTCCGTTGTTGGCGACAAGGTTGTTTGAGCTTTCGTTGTTGGTGCCAAGGTTGTTTGGGGTTCTGTTGTTGGTGCCAAGGTTGTTTGCGCTTCTGTTGTTGGTACCAACGTTGTTTGAGCTTCGGTTGTTGGTGCCAAGGTTGTTTGTGCTTCTGTTGTTGGTGCCAAGGTTGTTTGTGCTTCTGTTGTTGGCGCTAACGTTGTTTCTGCTTCCGTTGTTAGTGCCAAGGTTGTTTGTGCTTCTGTTGTTGGTGCTAACGTTGTTTCTGCTTCCGTTGTTAGTTCCAACGTTGTTTGTGGTTCCGTTGTTGGTGCCAAGGTTGTTTGCGCTTCTGTCGTTGGTACCAACGTTGTTTGGGCTTCAGTTGTTGGTGCCAAGGTGGTTTGTGCTTTCGTTGTTTGGGGTTCTGTTGTTGGTGCCAAGGTTGTTTGCGCTTCTGTGGTTGGTTGCAACGTCGTTTGTGGTTCTGTTGTTGGTGCCAAGGTTGTTTGTGTTTCTGTTGTTGGTGCCAAGGTTGTTTGCGCTTCTGTTGTTGGTGCCAAGGTTGTTTGTGTTTCCGTTGTTGGCGACAAGGTTGTTTCTGCTTTCGTTGTTGGTGCCAAGGTTGTTTGGGGTTCTGTTGTTGGTGCCAAGGTTGTTTGCGCTTCTGTTGTTGGTACCAACGTTGTTTGAGCTTCGGTTGTTGGTGCCAAGGTTGTTTGTGCTTTCGTTGTTGGTGCCAAGGTTGTTTGTGCTTCTGTTGTTGGCGCTAACGTTGTTTCTGCTTCCGTTGTTAGTGCCAAGGTTGTTTGTGCTTCTGTTGTTGGTGCTAACGTTGTTTCTGCTTCTGTTGTTAATTCCAACGTTGTTTGTGGTTCCGATGTTGGTGCCAAGGTTGTTTGTGGTTCTGTTGTTTGTGCTTCTGTTGTTGGACCCAACGTTGTTTGTGCTTCCGTTGTTGGCGCTAATGTTGTTTCTGCTTCTGTTGTTAGCGCCAGCGTTGTTTGTGGTTCCGTTGTTGGTGCCAAGGTTGTTTGTGCTTCTGTTGTTGGTGCCAAGGTTGTTTGTGCTTCTGTTGTTGGTGCCAAGGTTGTTTGTGCTTCTGTTGTTGTCGCTATCGTTGTTTCTGCTTCCGTTGTTAGTGCCAACGTTGTTTGTGCTTCCGTTGTTGGTGGCAAGGTTGTTTGTGGTTCTGTTGTTTGTGCCAAAGTTGTTTGTGGCTCTGTTGTTTGTACCAAGGTTGATTGTGCTTCTGTTGTTGTTGGACGCAACGTTGTTTTTGCTTCCGTTGTTGGCGCTAATGTTGTTTCTGCTTCCGTTGTTAGCGCCAGCGTTGTTTGTGGTTTCGTT
>OX421447.1:9963723-10003723 GCA_949126865.1 Montipora capitata
GGAAAGGTAAAAAACGTTTGTAACTCGAAATGGTCTTAGACAAAGAGGACACGTATTATGAAATTTAAAAGTCATTCCATTTATGCATATTCCTATAATGTAACGTAACCGGATGAACAAACAGTAAACAAAACGGACTACCTTAAACTGTACGGTATATTTTGACTCTTCGCTGACAAATTAATTCCAATACAGTATTGCAGCGTTCATAAGTTTCACTCACAGATTAAATCATGCACAAAACTGAAACTATAACTGTAACTTAAGACTACAAGATTTTTGTAGTGAAGTGCGGAAGAAGATACTTCTAGCATCCCAAAGACGTTAAAGTTTCGTTAAGTTTCAAACTCGCACATTGTTTGGAATTGGAGTTGAGAAAATTTCACTTCTGATTTATGCTTGTGCTCCAAGATAATCTGACAATTTTTACAAATTCAAGTTTTCTAATGTGTATACATTGAACGATAATAACGGTTTCATGACAAACGTTCGTGTTTTTCTTGTTCGAGTTATACTTACCAAAGAAGAGATATTAGCCGTTTTTATGCTAGAGACGTTAAAGTCGTCTCAAGACGACTTTAACGTCTAGTATAAAAACGAGAAATAAGACAGACGCATTTAACGTCTGACGACTTTAACGTCTTGTTTTAAGTGCGTCGTTTAGACGCACATAACAGACGACTTTAACGTCTGAGACGTTAAATGCGTCTAGTATAAAAACGGGACGCCCTAACTTGGACGCATTTAGCCCTGAGTCCTTTGTTAATCTTTGTTAATCCTTCCTTGCTCTCTTGGTCGACAAGACAAACAAGCCATGCGCCGAGGCTAAATCTAGTTCCTCGTCCATCGCCAGAAAATGCTGATTTCTAGAATGATTTCTGTCACAAAAAAACTAATTGCATCTGTCCTTCCAGGCGAGGTCGAGACATAAATTTGAGAAGCTGCAATTCCGTCACGTTATTTGCTCATATCTTCGTGTATTAACGTTTATTTGGTGCCGAGTTTGCTCGTTCCCAGTGTCTTCCGATAATAGAACCTAGTCATTTTTTTGGAAAAATCTTGTTTTTGTCCGTTAGTTTGTCTACTTTTATGCGTCCCGTTTTTATACCAGACCGCTTTAACGTCTCAGACGTCAAATGCGTCTTGACGACTTTAACGTCTCTAGCATAAAAACGGCCATTATTTGTATTTATTCTCTCGTTCCAGTAAACTATGTTACGTTAAAGACGGTACTCCTTATCGCTTTCCAAGCCGACGGAATGTAATGCTTGAAATGAACATTAAATACAACAGTCACAACTGAGTGTTTTGTTACCGTTTTGGGGTAATTTTACAAAATGCCGTTACTTTCGGGGGGGCCGCTTCTTTCGGAATTCTACGGTATCAAAGTTTTTCGCTCTAAACGGTTGGGTGTATTGATTATTATTATTATTATTATTATTATTATTATTATTATTATTAGGATATTATTAAATTATTGGGGAACTTCTTACGTACGTGCCGAATCGTAGCGCTAGCCATAATTACCAGGAGAAAAGCAACTCATGGGTTCCTACCATTTTCTATGCCTATATGGTGGTGCTCCACTTGGCAGCCCTTCGGACCACCGGAGCTGCCCTAAAACCAATGACCCTTCAGCAATGAGCATGATGCTGTACATGATGCTGTACTCATATTACGTGAGATTCACGGAAAACTTGTTTTCAATGCTGTGCGATGGTATTTTCAAGTAAAAAGGTATTTCTTTGAGAACAGGCCATTTTCGAAATATCAATATTCAGTTTGATAGTGAGGCAGTGAGGGCAAAAATAATAAAAACACGTTGGAATTAATGTGATATTATATCAGTTACACTTCTTCCACTTTTCGTTGTTTTTGCCCTCTAAACCTTTCTTTCAAGCTGAATTTTAATATATCGAAAGAGGCCTATTCCAAGGACCGAAAAATGACAGCTCGTTCCTTTTTCTCCACCCTCACTATTCCGGAAAGGAAACACTATTTCTTTTTAGATAGCTTCGTGTTGGAATTTAGGTATAATTTAATATAAGTGTGGTTGACTGTGAACAGGTTCAACTGCGTGAAGGGTCGAAGCTCAGTTGCCATGCTCTGATCATGTAACGTGGAAAATTTACATTTAAAACAAAATTTCTTTCGCCGTGAGCCAGACCGGCCCTGTCGTATTCTCTTGATCAGCATTTCATCAATGTTTCCGTTTTACGATCAGACAAGCTAGCGCTTAGCAAATTTTCTCCCTTCGACAAGTGAGTCTATACCTATCGCGAAGAAGATAGTTGATTCTCCCAGCGGTATTCATTGACAAACCTAGAATCTGACGTTGGCAATTGCACTGCTCCTGGACTCCTCTCCGGCAACCGATGGAGGCTTGACACAAGAAGTAGCCTCGTGGAATTGCTTTTGTTGCCAACTGCGGCTTTGGTCTCCCCAAGCAGTGTGTAAATCATTGCAACATGCATTAGGTAATAACGGTGATTTCTTCACCAGTACCAAAAGTTCCACGGGTTTTACAGCCCTCATCGCGGTGTCATTGCCTCCCCAGCAAAACTAATTTACAGCCACCCGCAATATTTAAAAAAATTAAAGTAGATAAGCTTACCGTTAAAGAAAACAGAAACATCGTCCTCTTTCCTTTTAGTGAAACAGGAGGCGTTCCAACTTCTGTCTTCACCTGTTTCATGATCCCTTTTGTTCGGCAGGATCGTTATTTTGTTGCTACCCACAACATGAGAAATGAAATTGAACAGCCAATAATTAATGGCTGCCCAGTAAAACACCGGCTCTCGATATTGCTAATACTTAACCTTCACTTTAGTCACGTCCCTAGCTTTATCGATATTGGAAGTTACGCTCAATACTAAATAAAATTAAAGGTGATAAACAACCGATAACGTTTTAGTTGCTATATAGCATTAGCACTTAAGCTCTTTTTTGGTTAGTTGTTTCTTGCATTAATTAACTTGAGAGGAACACATATCTTTTTCGATGTAGCTAAACCTTGAAGCGCAAAGCATCCAGCATCCCATATTTTGGTTTAAAGGACTCTAGGTTTTTTTGAGGGTCCGGAATTTTCTTTCATCAATATATTACCCACGAGTTTTGGCAATATTGCATCGAGGGTTGAGTTATGGACATAATTGATCGACCAAAGCAAATTATGTATGTCCATTACCAAGATGATCTCTATAAATCTGTTTTAGTGTTTTAGAGTTCTTTCCGTTAAAGTGGAAAGACTGATTTATTAATTCCAAATTCTTTTTGTTATATTCACGCGCGATAACATGGCAGTTATTGGGCTGCATGGTCAAGTATAAGTGTTGCGGTTTCGGCATACTTTGTTTGGGCGCCCGCAGAACATAAACATTGTTTTTTTCCCTCAATGAAATCATTTTAAAACGCATGTGCAACCGAATGAAGTCCCACTCTGCTTCAAGGTGCTGTCCATTACTAAGCATTGCTTATGCATGCCCATCACATTTTACTGTTTGTTTTTTATTTATTTCCGTAAATTAATTGCAGTGCACACATATTGGTTTACATTACATTTCTATAAGTTGCTAAAACAAGTACTAGTAACATTAATAACAGGTAGATTTAATTTCTCGAGACCCGGAGCAGATTCCAAAAATCAGCGATTGACTCACGCGGGTCCGAATCATCTAATGACAATCAGCTCCTCTTGGCTCAGAAGACCGTTTTGCTAGTTGAGAGTTCTTTTGCGAGACCTGGGAACTTTGAACTGTTTAAGAAACGCGGAGCAGGACTAGGAGTGCTTTATCTGATTTTAAAAGGCGAGGCGAAGGGCTCCAAGTGGTTTTAGACTCGATAAAATTTACTGAACGGCTTCAAAAACATTTAAAACAAGAGTGTCCCTTTGGCCCCAGTTGTTCAAAGATTGTTTTACTTTATGCGGTGGATAAAGTCAATGCCCAACATTTTCAATCTGTGCAAAGATTGAAGTTTTTGCTCACGTAACTGTGAATATGCATACTCTAAGCGCATCTAAGGAAAGGCGTGTTCGAAAACCTTTGTCTGGATAAAGTTATCCAGGCTTTGGACAACTGAGGCCTGTGGTCCAAACTGAAAGAGGAGAAGTCAACATCAGCCGACCAAGATAACAAGTTATGCCTTATAGTATACTTTTATATAAAGAATTCTGATGAGGAACTTTTGACCGGATTTTAAAATTCAATCAAGTGACGTTTTTTCGGTGACTTAGTGGGCTGTTTTACATGAATGTAGATTTCAAGGCACAACCATGATGCTGCAGTATTGGCGGAAATGTGAAACGTTAGTGGTTTCCGAAGAAAGAGAGACGGTAGTGTACACCTCTTAAAATTAATGAGGAATTTTGGTTCCCCACGCATGTAATACCTCCACAACAAACGCGGCGGAAAGACCTAGAAATTACGTAAGATCCAATTTTAAGTAAGCAAATAAATCATTCAATAAAGAAATCAATAAATAAATGAGTGAGTGAGGCAACCTTGTGGTCCTTCTTATGAGAAGTTCAACGTTACCTTATTAAATGATAGCCTTTAATTAAGTTCAATTCATATACTCATTAACGTTGAGATAATTAATAACTAACTTAATACATAATACATATAACTAAATAATACTTAATACATGTAACGTTATAAACTTAATACATTACGTAACTAAATGTTTCCTGCTTTTCACGTTGCCATGTTACCACCAATAGCGTAGCTCCTACTCTACTATAAAAACTACACACAACCCATAATTCCTCGATTCGTTCTGACGAAGGGCTAACGCTCGAAACGTCAGCTTTTAGAATCCCTGTACGGTGGTCAATTTACATCATTATCAACTCCGTTGATAAAACCAAATTTTTCTTGATATAATTAAGATTGTTTCAAAAGCCTTTGCCCTTGGCTTCGAGAAATATCTTGAGGCATTCCGAATATTTTCTCACAAATTACAGCATTAACGACTTACCCGAGTACCTTGCGATTCTTGTTTAGACGAATGCTTCACAGTATGGTCTCACTGTTACGAATTGATGGAAGACCTGCATGTTTTCAGGTTTTAAACGTCTTTCTAAACTGAGGTATAATTCTTATTGTCGACGTGATTTTGACAAAGAAAAAAAAAACTTTGAAATCCTGGTCCTTTTTCTAGTCGGAAGTACTTAAGGACGGCGCCTACTAATTCAAAAGTATTTTGCGCGGTTTACTGAATATGCGGGAAAAGTAGATCTTAACAAGTGTTATTGAAATCCAGAAAGAAAATTGGGGGTAACCACGCATTTTTCGAAGATAATTAATCAACAATATTTATAAAAAGCTTTGAAATACAAAGCAATGTATGCCGTTCTTTTTCCAAATTGAAGCTTAATTATCTCAAAAAAATGCATGGTTACCCCCCAATTTTCTTTTCGGATACCAAGAGCACTTGCTAATTTCTGCTTTCTCCGCATAGTTTTGAACCGCGCAAAAATATCCCTGTATTAATAAGCATCACCCATAGGAAATCCGAGTATCTCGAGATGCGCAGAACGTACGCGCAATAACAACAGTAGACACTGGCCTTAAACGACTACCTCCAACTTGGAGAGGCCCTATATATGAAAGAAATATATGTGACCTACGGGTTATATTATGTTAGGAATTTTGATCATCCGGCGCAGTTTTGGACTTTCATTGAGCAGCTCACTAACTAAGAGGAAGCCTGAAAAATCCAGGCTTGGTCAAGTGTGGAAGCGGTAGCACTGCACTGGTATGGCAGGGATCATGGCAGTTTAAATCCCTTTCATGCCTGAGTTTATCTGGCCGGCAAAACAACGTTATGTAACAACTGCGATGATCGATAATATTAACATAGTACGTACCCGTTTGTTTATTGCTATTCCTCTCTCAGAAAAAAACGTGTTAACTCCCACGATGATGATATTTTTACCCGAAAGCGATAGGTCTCTAATTAAACCATCTTTGTAAAAGACGATATCTGTCAGTCCTATTGAATTCATTTACGCTAGTTTGGAAGTTTGTAGAACAGTGACTATTCAGGTCTTTTACTCAGCTCGCCTTAACTCCGCTAAGGCTTCCGCTGTGCGCCCTGGCAATATCAAGCCTAGTTAATATTTTTAATTAAGGGAAAATCTAGGACAATCGACTGACCGCTAAAGTGCTGTTCCATTCCGATACCTGTCCCCAAAACGTTTAAAGCTCGAAACGTCTCGCGAGCGAGACAATGCCCACTTCGTAGACGTCGCTTGCAGGAGCAAGTATGGCACAGTCGGTTAGTGCGCGGCCTTGGTGCAAGAGGTCCTGAGTTCGATTCTCGGATCTCGCATCCTTGTTTCGACTCCTTTCCTTTCCGTGTAGCTAAGTAGCTTTAAATACCCGTAAAACAGAGCACTGATGGAGAGGGGGGAGTACAAATGAGCACTCCGTTGACTTCAGGTTTGTCAGTAATTAAAGTTACTGTTACGAGTTATCGAGGTTAAATATGGTCGCTTTACTTTACTTTACTTTAAGTGTTTATTCTTTATACGATGTATCATCGAGGATCATGTTCGGAGAATTCGAATGTGCTCCATTTCAACAATTTAGAACCTTGCAATTTGGCGAGACAATTGCCACATAGACCCTCCCAAAATTTCCCGACTAATGAAAACCAGTAATCGTCGACATCCCCGATGATTAATCTGGGATCGTCGGGGACGAATCGGGAAAATAGGAAGCGTTTCTGTTTTCCAGACGTGTCCCAGATTTTTACGATCGTCGCGGCGATCATTCGCGACATACGAAAACTCAAATTTGTATCGTGTCGGAGACGTCGGCGATGGTTTTAGCTCGTTACCAATCCTCTAAATTGCAAGTTTCAACTTTTGGTGCACCTTCGTCCATTTCTTGAAGTCGTCTGCAAAACAACAAAGGTGAAATAGCCAAATTTCAAGTTTTATGAAGAATGTCAACACTTGTTGATAAACTTTATTTTCTCCCCTAACTTAAACGCCGTTCCTACTAGTGTCATATTTGAGGAACTACCACACCCTTGTCTTAATATGGTCACAAAGTGATTACAGTAACGCGAATTTATATTGTAAGATGACGTTCTCGTTGCCGTCACCGTCGTCGTTTTAAGTTCCCTTATAAATGTAAAGAACAACGGGGACACAATAATAAATCATTGATTTCTTGAACTCCGCTCTAAAATTCTCTGAGATCGGGAAACATAAGAAATGGAACCTTTTAAGGAAATGAGGACGACTGTGCGGGGGGCGCTTAAGGTAACTGATCTCACCTTTTATTTGCCAGAACTTCGAACGGAATGTACTTACAGTACCGGAAATTAGTTTGGAAAACAGCACTGGCAACTTGATTAATTCCATGGATAACTACATTGCGTTTCACCTGCTACCTTTTAAGACTTCCGTGAAAATAATGTGCTTTGTTTCGAAGATGGTCGTTTTGATAGCGGTCGATAGAATCCTCGACGCCAATGTAACTCCCTGCATTCTCACCATTAATTTCATTGGACCTTTGACTACGAAGTGAGTGCTTTCGTCGAATTGGTCCTCGTTTGAATCTCTGGAAGCTAAAAAAAAAGACTTCTTGGTTAATACTTAATCACGTATTTGAAAGTGACCTATGTTCATTACGTGCAAGGTGACATCACGTTCGCGCGCCGACTAGTCAGGCATGCAACCAAAACGGCGGAAGACGCTCCCATGGCAACACAAATATTTGAACATGACGGACATAGTTTGATGATACTCTGGTTTGAAGAAATTTTAATGTAGCTTACAAAGTCACAATTCAAAGAACTAATGTTTCGACATTCCCTAGCTTTGGAATATAAAAGGACCCTTGTGATAAGCTTAGGATCATCTCTAACAAGAGGCTACACAATTAACCTAAACTCAGGCCTGCAAAAATACAGCACTTGGTGTATGGTTAATTTAGCGCATCGGACTTACATTGCACTTCTCATGATGTTCGAATGTGTATGTAGTGAATAACCGGACCCGGATTATTTTCATTATAGGTGGTAACGATGACCACGGGACTCTGGAAACCAGGTGAAAATAGTGTAGTTATTCCAAAATGGCTAAGCACGTTGCTTTTCGCTGAGCGATGAGAATTTTTGCTCAGTGTTTAAGGTCCCTTTGTCACGTGCGCGACAAGTGAAAATGTGCACTTTGGTAGTTCAAATGAAGTATCTCGACACTTGAAAATACTCTGTTAATTTAATCAAAGTCTGTGCTTCCAGAAGTACACAAGTTCCTTGAGGATGGCCACACCAAATGAATCCATAGCATGAGAATCAAATAATTTAAGTATACCATACTCACAGTAATGCACCCAATTGTCAAAATAAAAGAATTATAATTCTCTCTGATCAAATCTTGGAAAGCACTCATCCAAGACATACAGTAAGCAAAATCTATTGTGCAACTTCCATGTACATTACCAGTATATTCATGACTTCTGTATTGAATTTAACTTTAATTTTGCATTTACCTGTTCTACGCGCGCTTTTGGAAAGGTGCTACATACTACGTGCTTTGACTTAAAAGCAGCATATCTGAGGTAGTAGCTATACTTACATGTGTTTAAGAGCAAGTTATCTCCTAGTAATACGATGAATGTGGATGAATGACCTCGGCACATTTTTAATCAAATTTGTTCAAGTAAGTTTCCTCCTTTTTCTGCTTTTGTAATATAGACGTCTTTGCCTTTTCTCTGTAAAAGTCTATGTCGATGCACACGCACATCACAACTAAAGTAAACAAATTTTTGCATATCGAGACCTGTATTTCTTCCTTGAAATCGAGTCTTTATTATCATTGACAATCACATAAGCTCACATAACTATGATCAAAAACTCACTTCCTTTTTTCTTTAAATTTTGAAAGTGTGATTGTTTAACACCTGACTGGCAAAATTTTGAGGTTTGATTTTTGTCCAAAAGCTGTTTACTTTGTATGTAAGTTTTGGTTTTCACGGTCCGCCATTACTTAGGTTCAAAACTGACCGAATGGACCTCAGCGTGTTGGTTCTAAGAAAAGTGACGTGATTGACTCAAAATTTTAGCGTGTAAACGCAGCTTATTATATATGCAAAACACGAGTTAAATAGTCTGAAAGCCCGAAACTCCCGTGCTGCATATTGAGTCAGCGCGTTCACACGCATTGCATTCCTAAACTATTGAGTCTTTGACGTCACTTTCTCATCGATCCAGCTCCCTCAAGATTTTAAAGTTAGTAATGGCGGACCAAAATAAGAAAATTCCAGTTAAAACAAACAAGTGTTTTTTTTTTTTTAAAGCAAGGCTTAAAGCTTGGCAGGCGCGTAGCGTCCTATACGCATATACGCACGTGCGTACTTGAAGTGACCAGAAAATTTTGAAATTTTTAGCAATTGTTTCTATTCTTAACATTTTACTCGTACGCAACCACGATTTCGTGGTGAAAGCACCACTTTGATTAAATTCTAAAAACTAAAACAAAAGCTATACCATGTTCTAACTTAGTTTTGCATTGTACCTTTTTTTTGCACTAACAATCATCAGCGTGCAACAAAAAGGCGAGGTTGCAAAGGAGCGACGTTCCAAGAACGTTCGTGACAAAGGAGCGACGTTCCGAGAACGTTCTTGACAATTCCAGTCACGCTACAACAAGTTGCAAAATTGTTGAGACACTTTCATCAAAAAACACCTTTTCTAACTTCCAATACTCGGCGTATCTAGAATTTAAACCTTTCCCACTTCCTCTCCCCTCTCCCCCTTTCAATGTTGACTGCTTAAGTTCCCAACATTTTTTTGTCTCGCTAGCAACACTGATAAGGGGGGGAGGGGGGCTGCAGTGTGAGAGATAATAGGGAAATTAATAACGCCCCAAGAAGGTGAAGTGTCTCCACTATTTTTGCACCTTGTTGTAGCACAACCAAAACAATGTTTTGTTTGCACCAAGTTTGCTGAAAATAAGGGCAAGACGCTTTTTTCTTTGCTTGTATTCACACAACTATTTCGACAAGAAATAAAGAACGCAGTATTTTTCGCTCAGTTTACTTGGGTTTCTAGATCATATGTACTTGTGCGTACTTGAAAAAATGACCACGCTACGCGCCTGCTTGGGTCACTTAGTGTTTAGTTAACATAGTCTTGAAATCCGGATTTCAAGACTATGTTAACTAAACTTTGGATCCAAAGAAAAATAAAAATTGATTTTTTGGTCATAGTAGCACTTTAAGGTCCCGGTAAACGAAAATGAGGTGTCCGCGGAAAAATACAATTGTTGCGCCGCTATTTACTGGGTTGCCGTATGGCAATACGGCAATCCCAGTTGGAAAATGGGTAGAATTTCTCCGTTTTATTTTTTTCCGTGTCGGTAAAAGTCTTGCCTGTCACTCCCCCGGTAAGTGGTGTCTTTGTGCATAGAGCCTTCTGCGCGTATTTTCTTAGGATCGAGAGGGTAGTGGAAATGCGTACATTTCTCTGGTGGACACAGTAGAATCATTAACTTAACCTGTAATGGCGTCGAAGGTCATGTAACGCGAATGGCGTTTTAGTGGATCTTTGAACAAAATATACCCTTATGAAGCTCAAAAATGGCAAATCAATTGGATACTGAACAAGACAGGCGACAACATCGACAACAATCTGTCGCCCGTCGAGCCGTCTTTTACCAAGTGTGCTGTTATGTAGAACATTGAAGATTCGCAGGGCAGCGATAATAGTGAATTCAAAGACTAGACAAGGTGGATTGAATGGAATTTCAAGCGTTAAAATCACTGAAAAAGTAAGATTATTGTCGAAGCGATGCCGCAATTGCGTGTCTTCACCGCATGTTCCTTTGATCTCACATTATTGTGTTTTCCGTCAAAATATTCGCTTGTTTTCGCTTTCGCTCGAACATATCTACCTTTATTACATGTCCAGTGAATAGTTTTATCCTCTGGGATGAATTTTCCGTCGAAAAATCGGTTATTTGGGCGGTCAGTGTAAAACGCAGACTGCAGACTGCAGACCGGGGGTAAAATGCAGACTGAGGGTAAAATAAATATTAATTAATAATAAAAAAACGAGTCATAAGGATAAAATAAAGATTGTTTGAAAGACAATCCTGTTTTACATCTGTCAACAACTCACATTATTATGACTGCAGGTCGCTGCACCTTTTGGGGATGCGATCGTACGCGTTGAAATCATCTGTGCTTTGTTTTTGCGCTTCCAGATGCATTGCAATGTTCCAAATTATTTGTCACACCGGTACATCGAGGGAAATCGATCGAAAAACCAACAATTATTACTTCGAATACCTGAATAATCTCGGTTGTCTTTTTTCGGTGCAACGAAATGCACAAAGAATTTCATGTATTCCGAGCAATTAGGACGCGGGGATTTCATTGGTTAAGCTATGCGTGATAACCCCTAGGGAGAGGTCTTAATTGGAAAATTACATCTTCCAGATGCAAAACAAACGAGCTTGTGAACTAAAGGATAAACATAACGTACACGAAAGCGAATGAAAGGATCCTAATAAGAAATTTTTACACCAGTCATACTGGCTTAAGCCGACTGAATTGAAACGTTAAATGGTTGCAAAATCCACGTTATCTCTGTCTTTGTTAATTGGTACTGTAGCCATGCGTATCAAAATAAATTGAGTTATTGGGTAATTACTCGATTACTTTGTTCAGTGCAGCAAAATGGACAGTTGAATTACGGGGTGGTGACTTGTTTGCCTAAAAGCAACTCACTTAACGAAACTGTCCTTTTTCAAACAACAAGGATTCAAACAGCTTCAATTCTTACAGAGTTCGATAAAAATCCGGATTTAAAACATGCGGTGGGGCAAGCAAAGCGATGGGAGCTGTGTTGGGGTTTCAGTGTGAAAGTACAAACGGCTACTAACACTCTTATAACTCTTTTTTCATTATTATTTTATTAACCTGCAGTCTGCAGTCTGCATTTTACCCTCAGTCTGCATTTTATCCCTGGTCTGCAGTCTGCAGTCTGCGTTTTACACTGACCGGTTATTTGGGTGGTTTTTGGCAACAGAGGTTAATTATTCGTAATGTGATCGCTTCCGTTGCCGTTAGCAATGGGTCGCAAATTTGACACTTTTATCGCATTATCACATTACGCATTGAACCACGTTATCTATTATTCCTAAAAATCTAAAAATATTCATGCCTTATCAGTTTTTGTTCGAATTTATGTCCAAGAAAGCAGATAAATTGCAGAAAATATTAGTTTTGCATCCAAAAATTCGTAATCAACGCTAAAATGACCAAATTTTGCCTAGAAAACATATTTTACTGTTATTTTTCTTAAATTTTTTCGTTCGACTTTCGCTTTTATAAAATGTTTCAGTTGTCTGTAAATAAGTTGTATGCTGTTGGAAAGCTTATTTTCTTAGCTTTAAAATGATGTATTTTTCCCCCTAACTTTAAATATTTTTTGAGAAAAAAAAAACATTTTTTGGCGATGGCTGATTTACCGCGGTTTTCTCGCGGTTGGGAAAGTAGGAAAAAGAGTTAGGCCTTTTAACCTCAGAAAAGGATCTGTTTCGTCGTACGAACGTGTGAGGACCTGTGAGCCAAAGGGCCTCTGCTGGTATGACTTCTGGGTGACCCCTTAATAACTTCTTACTAACCGAGCGCGAGGGCCGTACTGCCAGGGAAATATTGGCCCGAGGTCGTGGCAGTACGGACCGAGCGCAGCGAGGTCCGTACAAAAACGACCCAGGGCCAATATTCCCCTGTACGGCTGGAGCTAGCTCGGTTAGTAAGTAGTTTATTATATGGTTTTTTAATTACCTTTTGCTTTGTTTTTGCAAGCCCGTAATCGGCCCGTTGGCCAGTCACAATTTGCCTGGAACGCTGCACGTACCACAGGCAACCCAGTGTACCCTCACGGAGGGTCTAGTTTTGTATAGGGTCAAACTATATATCATATTAAAGCTAATAGATTGAATTATTTGAATACAGTTTTAGTTTTTTGGTATTTAATATTGCCTTTTAGTTTTGAGGCAACAAACTCAGAACAACCGAGTCTGCTGCAGAAGCTCCTGTCCCTTCACTTTATTGTGAAAATGACGGCATTTTGTTGCATCGTAGTCACAGATGAATTTTTGACTAATTTTTGATATGTTAAGAATTGAAGGAAATATCACGCACTAAACTCGAAACTCTCATCTCATACTTAATTTAGGCGGAAAAAGTGCCACCCCTCTATTACTTAAATCATATTATGTTTTTGTTCAGTGATAACGTGCAAGTTCAAAACCCGAAAAATTCACGGAAATATTGATTTCTATCAGCGTTAACGTCAATAACGGTAGCCTGTTCCAGGCTCCCAGATAGTCGGGAAAACGAAAACAACTGCGTGTGAAAAGCGAGTGGGGGCTTCGGTCGAGGCGACCGTTGTTAAGCTCGAAAATTTACACAACATGATAAATTCACAAAGGCTGGAAATCTCACAAAAATCTTTTCCAGCAAAAAAACTGTTGAAACAAACAACATATTTGCTATTAGAGACAAAAAACCCTTCCTATTTTCAATTGCGTGCGTGCAAACAATACACACAATCCGTGTCACAAAGTTTATATCTGATGTTTGTCACCACTGTTTGTGTGTTATTTCTGATATGCAATTAAACAAATTTCTGACAGTTCACATCAAACCCTTTTGGAAAGAACCTTGACCATAAATAATGAAGCACATTTCCATTTTTTTTTTTTTACCTTTGCAGAGTTGAGTACAAAATAAATGTAAATTGCCACTACGACACTATGATGCATTCAAGGCGTTCGATTCCTCCTTCAATGGTTGTTAAATCCACAAAAAAATGCCATTTGATTTTAGTGTTCTATATACCAAGTTAGTAAAATATTAGAAACAAAGCTCACTAGACATCCAACGGCGAAAAATGAAATTGTTGTCGAAGACCATTACTCGTCGCTTAAAGATTCCAGATATCTATTTTTCACCGCCTTCTTGTTCATCCAATTGACGTTTCATTCTTGAGCTCCATGATGGTTGCCCTGGGTGCCAGAGGAATTTTTTTTTTCAAGGTCGGAGAGAACGCTCAGCTATTCCAAATCTACGGTCGAGGACGACAAAAAAATGCCTCTGGTCGCACGAACCCAGAACCTCAATTCCATGCGAAGAGACAGTTCATATTTCTCGTCCAACCAGTTTTGGCCGCCAAGCTGAGACTGCTTCCCACGGGATGCAATGAAGCGCATTACAGTCGGGAATGAGCCAACTAACCGCTTAATAGAGGTTGACCGCTTAATAGAGGTTTCCCAAAATGTAGTATGAAATATGGTAAAAATGGAACTGTAACATGTATACAGTATATTGTACCGTTTCACAACAACAGTAACACAAAATATTAGAAAAGCATCAAGTAATTCAAGGAAGTTCGCGCTTATACAGTACTGTTCTTTGAAAGGCAATCGCCTTTGTTGTAAACCACATTAATAAAGTTTTGCATTCAACAAGATGAGAAAAAGTCAGTTATTGTTGTCTGCAATTTAGGGCTGCGTAACTTGATTTGATGGAGCAAATCGCTCACTTTGCTTAGGGCCAACGACAGTTCTTCATGACCGTTAAACTGCGCAAAGTCTTTCAGCTGTTCAGCCACTTCCTCTGCCTTTTGTACCGTCTTTATGACAGGCTGTTTGAGCTCTGGGTCAAACTTATCTTTTTCTTCTTCTTCCTCATTTCTTCTGTCTTGGTTTTCAGCTGGGGCAGATAACATAACATCCTAGTCATCAATAATTTGCTCCCTTAGGTCATTCCTCCAGTTGGGATTGGTTTTGTTGATGTTTCCTAAGCATACATCTATGCCGTCTTCTGCGAAGATGAACACTTCAGCATCACAGGAAGAGCCAACCTTGTCCATTAGCTCTTTCAAGGCAGGTAACTCATCCTCGCCTTCGAAAGGATCGTCATCCTCTTCTACCTCCTGTGGGTACAACCTTGTTTTCTTAAAACACTTGACAATCGTATCCTGCGACACCTCACTCCAGGCCGGCTTACCCATTCGATTGCCATAGACAAGTTAATGGACTTGACAATTTCGCTGGCATTCTTCACGCCGTCAACCTTAGAGCAAACATATCGTAGAAGCTTCTTCTTGCACTTGACCTTCCAGTTACCAATGATGCCAGCGTCAAGGGGCTGCGTCTTTGACGTTGTGTTTTTGGGAAGAAACTTAATACTGACGTTTGAAAAGCTATTGGCAATGCTAGGAAGGTGACAAGGACCATTATCCATCAACAGCAAAATGTTGCGCATTTTCCTGTTTAACTTTTCATTCAATCTCGCCAAACATCTTTCATGTTCTCGGTATTCATCCAAGCCTTCGGTTTGGCATAATACCAGCATCCATATGGGCGTTTAATGGCCTTCAGATTATTGAAACAACGCGGTTTTGCATATTTTCCGCACCATTAACAAAAAAGGCCCACGTATGCCTCTGTTTGGCCTGCTTTCCTCCCCTACATAGCCGTCCCTTTTCGCAGGCTTGCATCAGGTGGACCTCTCCAAAAGCTGCCGGTTTGATCCATGTCCCACACATTCTCTGGACTCCATCCTCTCCATCCTCTCTCGTGATCTCTCTTACGCGCTCGTTCCAACCTTCCAGCGTTTCCTCGCTCACATCCCGTCCCCTCCCGCATTGGCCATTTTCTGATGGTTGTGACGCTGCTTAGAACGTTGCAGCCATCCATTTGAGGCGGTAAAGCCACTTATTCCCAGCTTGTCTGGAATTAGCAGAGCTTCCTCCTACAGCCTCGTGCCGTCAACAGGGATGTTGGATTCTCTGCAGCGAGTGTACTACTCCCATAATGCTTCATTAACATCCGAATCCTTAGCTGAGCGGACCCTCATCTTACACGATTGCATGTTGTTTTAGTACTCAGCGAGAATCACCTCTTTCTTCTTCAGGATTTTCTGCGCCTGCGTCCTACCGATGCCAAATTATTCGGCGACTTTGCGGTAGCCCTCTTTGGGATGATTCTTCGCGTAGTTGATCATTTCAGTTCCTCTTTGCTGTTTCCCTAGCACCTGTGGTTTGCGGAGCTTTTTTCCGTGGTTTTGCTCCTGCACTCTGGTCATTGCTGGTTTGCGGAGCCATCACTGGTACATCTTGCTTTGAAGTATCATTTGCAGTCTGCTTCAACATACTGATACGGAGGAACCAGATTTCCAGTTAGGGGTTTCCTCGGGAAGAAACACGGTGCACTCTGGTCTATTACATACTGGTCCTTGACAGATTAAACAAATGTACTTGGTTTCGGCTTTGCAGCTACGACAGAAACTCATACAAGACATTTCTGCTGGGCTACTGACACAACCGTGATGTAATTCTTCGAGGCAGATCCAAACGTGAGCCGAAATGGCTGAAATTTCTCTGGAAATTAGTGTGGGTAATCAAATGGTGACGCGTGAAATTAGGGAATAATTTCACGCGCGTTTTGTCCAAATTCAAATAATTTGCCGAGCCTTTAGTCGAGGGAAATTATTTGATTTTGGACAAAACGCAAGTGAAATTATTCCCTAATTTCACGGGTATACCATTTGATTAGCTATTAATAACATGGGTGACAAGTTACTTCTTAATTTTCAAACCTGGACGCCATTTTAGCACTATATGAAAAGTTGCCATGGCAACAATGTAATTTCACATGTGAAATTATAAATTAACGCTGAAATTTCGCGCCAAAATTAAGGAGTAATTTGTCACCCATGTTATTATAAGGGTGAATTCTTTTATTAGGGAATACCACGTGTACTTGACTGAGTGGGAACCAACAACGGGAGATGTTTATAAACTCATGCGTGAGCCAAGTAATATCAAGGATTCAAAATGCAGTTGCGATTGTAAGGGGAAAATCTGGCGAGAAGGAAGCCAAGCAAGCTGATGACGTTCATCCAAATAATGTGACTGACAGATTTTAAGTTATTGGTTATGTCCCAGCATTAATGGCTATGTGGTTAAGCAAATTTGTAAAGAGGCCTACGAACTGAACAAAAGTAATAATTAAGGGGAAACGAGTAAAACGGAGGAGGTGGCTACGGTCTCGAGGTTCCTTGCGAATATATCTTTGAAGGTGACAGCTTTTCTTGTGGTTGGCTGCAAGCGAAGTTAATAAAAGAAGAATTTGACGAGCACTGGGTTGGGCCCTGGAAGGCCTATTAGCCCAAACAAAACCACTCTTATTACTGTATTATGTATATCATGTTGTGTTTGATGAGTTGTTGAAATGTTGTCGCGTCACAATGACTTTCGACGCCATTGAAGGTTAACAAGAATTAGTGAAATTTCCAATTCTTACCGGAAGACTGTGCAGAGTTGAGTACAAACAAGTGCGCCTGGTGATTATTTTGTCAAGGCTTACCAAACTTTAGAGACGCCGTCGCGTCGTCCTGCCTGGGAGCAGGACAAATTTTTGTCAGGGGTAAAATCTGATAGATTTGCCATTTTAAACCACCATGATTATGATGACTTGAAGGAAAATATCAAACAAGAAAATTTAATCTCTATTTTTAGTCCGAGTATTTGGTGTTTATTTCCTTGTGATTGACACTTGTGGTTAACAAATATTTTGCGTGTCCCTGACTCTGAGTGCGCTCACGGTTGACAAATTGAAAATTTGGCGGACTCAAATTTTGTCAAGATTTTTGGAAGAGCCAAACAAATATTGTCAGTCCAGATCCCCCTGTGAGCACTAAATAAGATTAACGACACTTTAGGATGTGTAAACAAAATATTCCACATATGCAAATTAGGTAACTTTGGATAATACTCAACGCTATTCACAAAAGCAGTTAAAATTTCACAAAAACCTTTTCCAGCCAAAAATAATTTTGTTGAAACAAACAACATATTTGCTATTAGAGGGAAGAAAAAACTTCCCATTTCATTGCGTGCGTGCAAACAAGCTGCCAACACAGTCCGTGTCAAAAACGCAACTAAATAAATTTCCCACCAGTGTTCAGCATCAAACCCTTGAAAAACCCTTTACTTGAATTATCAAGCAAAAGATTAACCTGCGATCAAGCGTACTTTTCTTGAGACGGGGCGCAAAAAAGTAGGAGTCGTCTGCCCGTAGTCCAGAATCTGGACTTTATTCTGATTGGCCGAATAACAATAGAGCTCTTGGAGCCTCGCTCCGATTGGTTACAGAATTGCAATCATACTTCTTGTAAATCGGTTAACAGCTGATGAAATTATGGCCACCGAGAAGGATTTGAACACGAGTGATGTTTAGGCTCTGTTTACAGCTGCTGTTGCTTCGAGTTCAGATTTTTTTTCAAAAACCTTAAAAGGAAGAGCGGGGAGAATGCATCCGAAGAATCGTTTGAGTAAAAGAAGACATAACAGTTGTACGTCCTACGGGATTTGGCAATAGTGTTATTAATACAGGCCCGAACATTCTAGAAGAAAATGCATCGTTCTTCTTCCACCAACTCGAAAACGTCTGTAGTTGTGGCAAGTCCTTTGGAATATATTCGGAAGCAACAAGTTGCGAATCCAAAAAGGAACCGAATAGAACTTTAGGGCTGCCACATTCGGGGAATCAGCCGAGCTTGACAGAGAAATTCGACACTGTTTACGGAATCTGAACACACTTCTAACAAAATGATAGCTGAGTAGCTGCTAGAATTTCTCAAAGTCCATTTTCCTCATATCTATTTTTATAGCATCTTTTATTGGCATCTCAAATATTCGAGTTCAAATAAAGTTTATTGTACTGTTGATTGCGCCTGATGATGACATGATGAATTCTGGCTTTTTCTGCCATTTTATCTCGAAATTCTTTGTTCCTTGATGGTTTGAACAGAGAAACCGCACCAACTGTCAAGCAGGATTTGCAGAAATAGCTTTGATTGCAGACATCAAAGCCAGAGTGCTACTGTATTTTGTTTTTGTCGCGTCTTTACTTGAATCACAGCTTGCAGGTAATTTCCGGTAAAATCTGATTGGCTCACATTTATAGCATGACACATGATAACATCGCTGTTGACAGGTGGGCGGCAGACGACTCGTTAAGAAATTGTATCAGGCGTACTTTTTAGCGCCCTGTCTCAAGAAAAGTACGCTTGATCGCAGGTTAGCAAAAAATGGGCAACAAGCTTTCTTTACAATAATTTTTGACTAACAAGAATTAGTGAAATTTCCAATTGTTACCGGAAGACTGTGCAGAGTTGAGTACAAATAAATATAAATAAGCCAGACAACAGAGATCACAGATCCACTTCAATTGTTCAATTCCTCCTCTGTCTTTGTTAAACCTATAAGTTGTACAAAATACCACTCTTGGTATAAAATTAGAACTACAGCTCACTTTGATTACGGCTCGACGGGCGAAAGATTGTTGTCGAAGTCCATTACTCGTCGCTTTCAAGATTCCAGATATTTATTTTTCACCGCCTGTCTTGTTTATCCAATTGACGTTCCATTCTTTAGCTCCATAAGGGTACATTTTGTTTAAAGATTCTCCAAAACGCCATTTGCGTTTCAATCTTTGACGCCATTGCAGGTTACTGAAATATTGTACTGTGTCAACCAGAGAAATCTACGCCTTTCTACTACCCCGTGAAATCCTACCAAAATACGCGCAGAAGATTCTACACACAAAGACACCACTTAGCAAGGGAGTGATAGGAAAGTCTTTTCCCGACAAGTAAAAAAAAAAGACAAAAAAAAGAAGAAAAAGAAAACAAGAAATGTCAACCATTTTCCGACTGGTTCTGATAAGTAGCTTCAGACAAACCCGATGTCGAGGCATAACAAATTCACAATCACATCAGATTGAGGTGATGTGCCGGCCAGCCAGTCCAAGATGGCGTCCAAACCCTGAAATCGCATGGCATCACGATCGATAGCCCGCGAAACATAATTGGGACATTCGTAAAACGACACGACTAGAAATGCGTCCTCCTTCGTCCGAACGCAATTATTTATCCACAAATAGCGTTTTCTTAAAATTCGAAAACAGTTTGCAATCCAAGAATCGCTGTGAAATACTAAAACATATTTCGAAGCCTCGAAGCCACAAATAGTTTTTCGTCACATGCATGATACTTGCGTCAGCGTCACACGCCTCTCCCGCCTCCAAAATGATGGAGTTCGCAAGAAAGGAGTTTATAATAGAAAGTACGATGGTTCTGCCATAAATTTGGAAGAGAAGATTTGAGAACAATGGGGTATTCTTCATTGTGTGTGGAACACTAAGGAAATAATCAAACGTGAATTTGAACGCTCTTCATCACTCCTTGAATATCGAGGAATGTGGAATAAGCTAGGAACAAGCTGCAATGTTGCCGTTCCTCGAGACATGGTCATGCGAATTTTACGAGAGTTAGATGCATCCGCACTTCCAAAGGCTAGAGAGCTTCAACGTCGATTTTACACCGGGGCCAAACGCCACTTCACACGTGCTCACGTCTTTTTCGTGTTCCACACCGGGCCACGGCAGAATACTTCATTGTTCCCAAATTCAAATTCAATACGTATTCAGAACATAAGTAGTAATGCCTTCCAAGAGACAGAATGGATTTTAGTCTTTATTAATTATCAAAATGTACTGCTGAGTGTAGTATCTCTAAATATGTGGTAACTTTGACACGCCTCATCCAAGCGAAATTGAAAAGGAGGATCGGTAATTTAACTGACAACTCTTTGGAAGGAGGGTGTGTCACATCGTCCTTTATGAGAACTCGACCGAGTGAATTCCCTTCATCACAGATGTTTGACGTTTTGAGGCGGGTCCGTTCTGTTTACTGTACAAACTAATTATGAACAGAAATAAAAGAAATCCCTCTCTCACTGTCCTCTTCAGTTTGACAGCGAGTACATATGTTAAGTTTATTTTTAACTTTCCCCTTACTTTTGTTTTGTTTGTTTCACCATGTTTATCTGAGTAAATTGCATTGGCAATCCGTTTGTGTGGCAATTAAAATTGACACGTTCATCTCAATGAACCATTGACCTGTACTGTAACCAGAACAGACTCTGCACAGCTCAGTCAACCCAAAATATACTGGACAAAGTTAACTCGCATAATATACCTCTGTGGTTCTCCCTTCACTAGTATCCATAAGATAAAGAATATGCCAAAAGATAAAACAACTACGCGTGAGAAAAATCCTGTCTTGAGGCCGCGCTCAGCGCATAAGGGCGCAAAAGAACTGCCTGAAAGAAATCAATGATCGACGGCGCTTTTGGTTTCTGGAGTATTTTGCTGCCGTGATATGTTTTTAATCTGCTTTTTTGGTGGAATTGTTTAACCGAGATCATTTTAATGACTACAAAAAATGAAACTTTGAGCCTAAAGAGTCTGTAAAATTAATGGTAATATTCAGCGAAAAATGGAAAGCTCTTCTCTTCAACTGGTAAGCCCGTTTGCCGGAAAGAGTTAATTTATTTAATCGTCGTCGCTTGAGTTCCCACTGCTATTCGACCCGCTTTCTGTGTCTACCTCGGTTACTGTTTCGGGTTCCACTAAAAGAAAGAAAAAACACACCGTATAAATATAAAAAGGAATGGTGACCATGAAAAGATAAAGGGGCTGTCATTTAAAACAAGCCTTAACTTTGACCGCGGTTCACAACAATCATTTGACCACTGGAAAAGCATATGGTAATTACTGGTACGTTTCGGTTGTCCATATTACGAGAAATTGCCCCCGAGGTCAATGTTTTAGATGTACCCTATAAATGATTGGTATCCACGTCCCTGAAGAAACGATATGGACTAAAAGGTGCATATTTTCTTGTAAACTGGCTTAAATTTGGTGATTCACGTTGATCTTTTGAAGCGGCAAGACACAACAGAACATAAAAGTGTGTCTCCTCAGTCTCTGCTTCTTGTCTCCTCGGTGTGTCGGAGACAGGAGACAAGAGCCTCCCCCCGCCAGGATATAAGCCCACCGATCTTATGAAGGCCAGAAGAACGTCATCTTAAAAAAATAAAATCTGCGTCATATTTTGTGATCATAATAACAATAATAATATAATAATAATGATAAACGGAATTGTCTTCAGACTTTAAGAATATCAACAAAAAGTAAATATGATAGTGAACAATACTCGAAAAAAAGTCCTCAGGTTTTGACATTTCCCATCAGTTAATTCCTAAATTCTGTACATCTTCAACTCATTCTGAAGACATTAGACTCATGGCGTTTCCCCCTTCCATAAGATTCCTATTTAGCATCTCGTTTGAATTGTTTCCTGGAAATGGTAATGAAATTTACATAGCCCATTCTCTATGTGCGCATTCAAATGTCATTTTTTATGGCTGAGCCATCTTCAGTGGGGAGAGCACTTGCCTTGTACCAGTGAGGCTTGGGTTCGATTCCCAGACTCGGTGTTATATGTGGGTGGAGTTTGGTGTTTTTGTTTTTTGTTTTTTTTTCGGGCTCTCCTGTTTTCCCCTCTTCAGTTAAGCAATAGAGGACGTTTCCCGTGTTTCCACACCCTCGCGTTTAGGGGGAGTTGGGGGAATTCGAGACAGTTAAGCAAACCTGAGACGCAGTCGAGGGTTTGCATAACTGTTGAGAACTCTACCAACTCCCCCGAGTCCTCTATTGCTTTTATGAAATATGTCTCAATGATAATTCGACAGATGAAGGAAAATGCTGCTTTTTTACTTCTTGATTGGAACAGGTTTTCTTGATACACGCTCAAATTTCCTACCATCCAATCAAAACGCGCATCTGACAACACATAACTAATCAAAATTCGTGTTTTGTCACGGCGGTGTTCCCATACTCTCATCTAAACACAGCCATTGTCCACTAAGAATGCGCGTACTATCGTAATTATTTTATAAAAATCAAGTTTTACTTGATTTCTATGTACAGTTTTCCCAAAAGACCATTTCGGCGAACTTAATGTTGTACTCAATTCACATCCTTGAAAAAAATAATTTCCATGTAATTTAAATGTGAATGCTACATTATCACGCAAAGGCAATACACAGAGAATCCTAAACCCAAGAGATCTGAACTGTGCACATCATGATCATTGAGTTAGCCAAATTGGTTTGTTAGTTTCCCGGCGCAGGAAGACTTGGCGCTTAAATGAAGTATCACCATCATCATCATCTTCACGTATAGGCGCCTCCGGTAACCTCTGGTCAGAATGAATGAATGAATGAATAAATCATTGAAGTCAGTGATATGTCAAGAAGGAAAGACCACAACATCAGGAACTCCTTGCGAATTGTGTGTGCGCTCTCTTTAATTTATCGTTTCACAGAGCGAGGGGATGTGAGACGGGACTAACGGTTTATTGTCCTCGCCCCGCTGTTCGTGATCCATCTCTCAGAGAACTGTAAACCTCCATGAAACTTTTTATTGATAAATACGAACGTATGCTGTCTTGATCAAAGACTGATCTTAATCTCTCAAAACTGTTGCTACGTACCCCTTCAAATGAGCATTTCTCAAATTTCTTTAACTCTGCAGTTATCTTTTTGGCCAAGTGTGTTCTATTTTACGTTCCTTTGCCTGGTTTGTCTCACAACCATTTTTGATAAATCACGTGACACATTTTTAGCGCAACAGTACGTCTGAGAACATTGTAACAAAATCTGTAGCATGGATTTTAAAAGAAATGATTTCTCAAAAAAATATTGATGTTATAAGGCCCCCTTTTGATACACTTTTCAAAATATCAGTTCCATTACTTGTCCTAATAGAAATCCCATACTACAGTTGAAGAAAAATCATAGGACAGTTCCTATCCGGTGAAAGAACCGCTTCTTCCTTTCGTTTCCTACGAGCTTTACCCGTTTTTCACTGAAACGCACGGCAGATGACTGGGAGTAGTTGCGCATGCGCCGTGTGATTGAAGTGATGTCAGATTTTCATTGAAAAGGTTACTTCAAAAACCATTCATGAAACCTTTTTGTAGGGCTCTTGACTAAAAGTCTTCCCTAGCAACCATTATCTTTCTGTAGTTAAGCGCCAACCCTCTCAAGCACATACAATATACTAAAAGTGCTAAGAGAAGAAATGCTCTTAACATTATTGGGGTGTAGGGATGGCGCAGTGGTGAGAGCATTCGCCTCCCACCAATGTGGCCCTGGTTGGATTGCTCGACTCGGCGTCATATGTGGGTTGAGTTTGTTGGTTCTCTACTCTGCACCGAGAGGTTTTCTCCGGGTACTCCGGTTTCCCCTCTCCTCAAACACCAACATTTGATTTGATTTGCGTTGATTGTTAATTTCACTTTACAGTGTCCCCAATTAGTGCTCCAGCGCTAAATCCACAAGACACTTAAATAAAGTTCCTTTAAAGCATTCCAGATATTGATCGAACGTATGAAATAGGTATCTCTAAGGCGAGACGTTATAGGAATGCAGTTATTTGTTAAATAAGACCCAGAAGAAGCACGCCTAAAGATACTACTCGAGAAAGTAACGTGATTGGATAAATCAATGGTATACTAGCCTGCTTTGCGCTTAAAATAGTGCAAAGTACATTGTAGTGTATGAGATATCTGCCGTGTATAAATCCTGTGCCATTACTATTACCATTGATTTCTTCCCTGGTAAATAACGTTTCTCACCTCTAGCTGTCCGAAACACTGCAAGGAATCCACCGTCAGAATCTAAGTCGTCAGTTTGAAAAGTGATGCTTGCATTTAGGTTGGCTCCTCGGATACGGACAACGGGTGGATTTCCGCTTTGCCTTTTGCGCCTTTGGTGATGATACGGTTCCCTCTTTCGTCGGCCGTCATAGTAATAGAAATCCTTGTAATCGTCGTCGTCATAGTAACCATCTGGATCTTCACCAAACATGTTTTCATGTGACCTTTGATCATTAAGGGCGCGCTTTTTTCGGCCGATGCTAATGGGTCCTCTGAAAATCCTTACAGTGGCAATACCATCATTAAACGTCAGTGAATCACTATAAAACAAAAAAAGACTGTTGAAGAAGGCAATGCAAAACGGATCCGTATCAAACAGCCCCAATCCCCCATCCACGTAAAGTCCTATTTTGTTTTACACCATTTTCTTTCTTGTAGGCTTCCTATTTTTGTTGTTGTTGTTGTTTATGTCTTTCTGCGTTCTATTGTTCTCTGAGCATATTGTACAGCACGATCAGTGTGGTAAAACCTAAACCTATCAATCACAAGTAAGCCGGGTGCCCGGCCAGAAGTTTCAACAAACTACTGGAAACACAAAACAACAACGAAGAAGCATTTTTAACTCGTGGATACGCGGAGCGTAGGAACGAGTTGTTGTGGGCACTGCGATATTCAAATACTAAGGGGTAGACATATTCGTAATAAGTCGGCCCCGAACGATAACGCTCGACATTTGCGATTCATTTGTCGTAGATCCATCGTTTCCGAGAACCCCTCTCCAGCTCTGTGTGCAGCTTTTACAAACGATTGTAAGTGGCTTCAATTGGACTTCGAATGCCTCAAATGAGTGCTATGGCCAATTTGGAGACTAAAATTTATGAGCATTTGACCCGACAATGCGCTAAGATGGCTAAACATGACGAGGAGATGAGCATTTGTTGCTTCGAGGGGGTAAGGTGACCTAAATACCATCTTGCTGGAAAGTGCCCTTGTGGCAAGGGACGGTCCATTTTATTTATTTATAAGGATGACCGGTCGCGAAAAAATTGAACGGGCGACGGGCTTTGTGTTGATTAACCTAAAACTGCGGCAGATTGGCGAGAACAACACGTGGATCCTGTAGTCGTATTGAAATTCAACCAAAAAATTGCGATACCTAGATATCAAATAAATATTGCTGCAATTTTTTTGGATAATCATAATGCAAGGTCAGAAAGGAAAACTCGCTAACACCAGGCAACTGATTACGCGGGAATTTTGACAGGTCACGGAGACGCGTCATTGTCGAAATGACACAAATATTCTTTGTCAGCTGCTATTTAGTTGTTATTCCTTAACATTTCAAAGGATGAACAAATATTTTAAATACTTCGAAAGTGAATTCCGCAAAATGCTAAATTCATCAAATCTTCGGACTCCGCCAGACTAGATGTGTTGATCAGGGTGTCATCAGCTGTTACAAAAGAATGTTACATGCCTAATCCGGGAAAGACATGATGAGGCATGCAATTCGTCCTGGTGAATTTGATCGCCATTCTTGCACACGTCTTCAACACCAGTAGGACTTGATTTTTTGAAACATTTCGATATCAATTGAAGAATAATTTTCTGTCACGCACCGCGGTGCCGCGGAGTTTCCAGGTAGTAGCCAAAACGCGGGGCCGGGTGGGGCTGGGGTGCCTTTTTTTCCATTTTTTTTTTGTTTCAATTTTTGTCGTTATTATCCTGTACTGATATTTAACAATTATTGGACGAGGTTGAGCAAAATATCGTGATTTATCAGTGGCGAAACACTAAAAAGCAAAGTACGATTTAGAAAAAAAAACAACTGAGATGCTTCTTAAGAGCTTTAATATCTTGCGTAGGTTCCTTACTTTTTTTTTACTAATTTCCACAATAAATGAAGGACAGATGACGGTCATTCGAAAATAACATTACAGGAGAGTAATGACAAAAATTGAAACCAAAACATTTTGGGGAAAAGGGACACCCCGACCCCGAAAAAATGATAGTTGCCAAAACGCGGGGCCGGGGTCGGGGTCGGGGTGGGGTGTATTTTTTTTTCCAAATTTTTATGTTTCAATTTTTGTTGTTATTCTCCTGTAATGTTATATTCGAATTTTCGGCATCTCTCCTTCATTTATGGTGGAAAGAAGTCAAAAAAATATGCAACGTACGGAAGCTACGAAAGTGACATCTTTGTTTGTTTTTCGAAATTAAGAGAATTTCAGACTGAAATTGGAGTTTTTTTGGGGAATATACGCTAACTCCTAGAGACCCTGAAGACTCGCTGAGCTCCACATGATAAAACCACATTTTTACTTCCTTCTCCGCAATACAATTAAAACGAAACGGAGCATAGCCACAGTTACACAACGTTCTCATTTGCTTGTTTTCGCAAAATTGTTTTCAATGTTGTTGTTGTGTTTTTATCGCGATATTGGATTCGATCCCTTGACCACCATAAATGAAGGACAGATGCCGGTCATTCGAAAACAATAGTACAGGAGAATAACGACAAAAATTGAAACAAAAAAATGGGAAAAAAAGGCACCCCGACCCCGACCCCGACATCAACCCCGACCCCGACCCCGACCCCAGCCCTGGCCCCGGCCCCTACCCTAGCCCCGGCCCCGCGTTTTGGCTACTACCGAAAAAAGTTCTTTGCCTCGGAAATAAACTTTTATTAGAATGCGAATAAAAACTTTTTTTTTGTAAATGGCATTAAATCTGTTAATTAAAACAACTGAGCTGTCCATGTAGTCTTTTGGATGCCTTGCGCCTCGTGAAATTTCCACTGATCGAACAAGCAAGCAAAAAATTTAATTTTACATCATTCAGAATCTTTCTGAATCTTGTTCCGAATCTTCAGAAGCGGAAGCATCCCCTTTTATTATGAGTTTTAACTTTCTCACGCATAATTTCGAGCAGTTCATCATCTATCTTGACCGCATCCTCAGCAAAAATAAACTTTCTTCTTTTGACAAACGAGGGAGCTATATATGATGCGAACTTGTATTGATCCGAACCGTGAGTTAAAAATTGACACTACTACAAGCTCTAGATGTGCATAAACATTTCATGATTTTCACATGTTTAATACCAGAATAACAGAAAGGTTAATGACGAACTTAACAAATTAAATATCCAACATTCCCTCAAATGTGCCTTTCTGTAAAGTGTGCAACAAAAGCTGGTCAATAACACCTTAACTAGCTTTGCGAAAAAGGGAACTTGCATGGTACTAGCTTCTGACAAACTTCAAGTTCACTACAAGCTTCCCACTAGTAAAGTACATTTTCATCCACGACTTAGCCAATGGCATCCTTCGATTATCATTTTTATCACCTTCAGGGAGTTATTTCCATTTCTTTTTAGCCAAGAAGAGAAGGGACTTGCGAGGGATTAGAGTAAAACGGACAGAATCTATTTATTGTTTTTGGGGGTGTGGGAGATGGAAATAAATTTCTGTCCTTTTTGTCCCAAGGCATCGTGACAACGTTCTCTCGATTGACTAAGAAAAAATGGAAACGACTGCTGCACAGGCTATGTGTAAGCTTGAATTATTATGCGAGGGATCTTTCTATACGGCATTGTTACCACTTTCTCCATTAACATACGCCGCACTTGCTTTGAAAATGCATCGAGATGAAACTGAACAAATTCACTTTAAAGCATCGAAGAACTTGTTCAATTCAGCCATATCCCCAATTTTAACTCTCTTGGCTTTGACAATAAACGGAATCATTATTAGCCATTAAGGGTGACAAATTATGAGGTGACAAAGCTGCTAATGAGCCCCACTTCCTTTGCGAAATAATAGTTTTCAAAGTTATCAGGTGCATCAATTCTCAAATTTGTAAAGATAGCTTTGCAATTCACTGTCATTATCGAGTAGTGGTTTCTTGGCGAATAAAATGGAAGATGATGCGTATATGCTAATGAGACAAAAATTTGAGCATGTGTCAATGAGACAAGAATTGCAAACGAAGATTGCCTAATACCGACGACGAAGTTAAGAGTTGAGACATTCTGCAATCTGGTAATTATGCAACATGGAGCGGTTTTCATGATGGTGACTTACCCTGGGTTGCTGAGTCTAAGGGTGGGCAGTCTTATTATCAGTAGATCGTTAACGGGAAGAAACGTAACGAACGTACAGCTTACACCGTTTGGATAATTCCCCGGAAAATTAGGGCTGCTGAATTCCCCTCGTCGGTTAACTAGAATCTGATCGCAATCTGCCAATGAAAACGAAAGTAATAACAAGAGTCTCATAAATCGTTGATTAGTATTTACAAAAGGTTTCATAGAGACCTCTGTCTTTTCCACGTTTTTTCCCTTTTTAGGGAAAGGGGGATAACGAGCAAAACCGTTGGCGTTATAGCTGGGTTCTGTAAAAAGAGCACCTCTAACGTTGTTTAAGTTACAAGCAGCACAAAGAATATTGCGAATACGACTTCATTCATCTAATTAATATAACGTTTACAGTAAGGACACGTGAACCGTGAACACTTGACATTTTTGTGTACATTTTTTTTTTCGACGACTAAGAAATAAAGGCTCTTCTTATGATGTATAGTGTTACATGTATAGCATTTTGTAAGTGTAAAAACATTAAATACTCTTGTCAAAAGGACGAGCCCACATTCTATAGTCACTAAAAAAATGTACAAACAAATATCAAGTTTGCATGGTTCGAGTGTCTTCACTGTAACAGTTTGTCTATCATTTTAAGATTCCCTAATGATTTCTAACAGGACTTTCTGTTTAGATACCCCATGCTAGCGCAGTCAATCGCTTCCGGCATAGCACAGTAGAGAACCACCTTTAAATCCGGATGGTGCTGAGAAGTGTTCGCCACGTCAACGGAGGTTCGATTACCTCAAAGGGCTGCCAAAAACTATGACTGGGCATCATGTTAATGTTTAGCCGAACAATTCTATAAACGGTAGACGGCGAGAAGTCCACCCTAGAGTCATTCCCTTATCCAGAGAAGCAGTCGCCGCTTCCTTTTCTTTTTAGACGAGTGGGAGATGGAAGTGCGCGGCTAATTGACAATTATGCACCGAAGAGGAGGTGAATAGTGGTAGATATCGTGAGGTAAATATCCACCACTTTCACCGACACTGAGGTGAATAATTATTTTAGTATATACCACACAAGTTGATCGTTAAAATTTGCTCCTCGGTGACCGAAGCGAAAAGGGAAGCCATTTTGTTTTTCTCCGTTTTCTCAGAGGTGAATTGTACTTGCTATTCACCTCGGAGCTGGCCAATCAGAAGGCGCAGAAAGCGCTATTTACTTGTGTGATATATACTAACTGAAATTAGTATCACCCAACTAGTGGACTAATGCAAATCCTGCGTTTTAATTGGCTACGCTACTAGAGGACTATTAGTAATAGTCCAGGAGTAGTGAAAAGCGTGACGCTTTCTTTCGTTTTATTCCCAAAAAATTATTTCTTCAACTTGCATTTGCTAACTTTATTATTGCTTTTTCTGTCCGACTAGTTGGATGATACTAAAACAATTGGACCCTTCGCCCTCAAGGGCCAGAGGTCTAATTGTTTAGTATTCTCCGCGCTTGTGTCGTCACTCTCTTGGCTAAAAAGAGGGATGGCACGAGTGCGAGTGAGGGAAGGCTTGGATCCGCATTCCAGAAAATGAAGGGAGCAACTAATCTTTTCACGCAAAAATATAAACGTTTTCTGTGATTTTTTTTTTTAACGTAATTCCAGCGCAATGCCTTTTGGTAGGTTTTGTTTATTTGTTCGCTTTACTAGCCTTCTACGCGTATCAGCGCCTTTTTTTTTTCATGGCTCACAAAAAAACGAATGCTACGAAGGCTATAGTTATTCAAGCGATGGGGCTCTTTCTTGCACGCGAAACTGGTGGCTTGCTTGTGTCACTAAAGTGGGTATCTAAGTCTACTGAGTTTTCCGAAGTACTTCCTCTACGGAGTGAGCAGGCCAAGACCAACTCTCCATCGTAGCCGAATTAAGTCAATACATTTATCAGTTTAAAACACAAAGGGATAAACTCTACTTACTAAGAGGTGTTGTTGGTGCTACTGTGGGTGTCGTTGTGGGTGGCATGGTTGTCTGTACTGTTGTGGCTGGTGCCGTTGTTGTTTGTGGTTCTGTGGTTGGCACCGTTGTTGGTTGTCCCGTTGTTGGTTGTCCCGTTGTTGGTTGTCCCGTGGTTGGTTGTCCCGTTGTTGGTTGTCCCGTGGTTGGTTGTCCCGTTGTTGGTTGTCCCGTTGTTGGTTGTCCCGTAGTTGGCCCTGCCGTAGTTGGCCCTGCCGTAGTTGGCCCTGCAGTTGTTGGCCCTGCAGTTGTTACTCCACTCGTGGTTGCATCGGTAGTTAGGATTCCAGCATTACACAAGCTCGTATTGCAGCAGAACTGATCGCATGATTGAATGTCGCCGGTGGAGTTAAGAGCACTGCATCCCGGATTAAAATCGCAATTAGGTTCGGTGAGATTGAAACATTGTCTTGTGACGGTCGTTGTGAATGTCGCAAGACTAAAAGCCTCTAGAGTAGTACAGATTTCGCCTGGAGCACACTCCTCTTCTATTTCAGAAAGGGTGCATTCTCTCTCGGTGTCTCCTGTGCATGCTGCACATGTCAAGTTCTCCAGATGGGAGTCCCCTAATGTCAAGACAAATGGCATACGTAATAAGCTTTGGAAGGCTACTTACTAAATTGCTGGTGGCTAGCGCAATATTAGGTGCTTGGGTATGAAACTTAAGGTGATGTACTCAGAGTGTTTCCACCAAAAGAGTTGCACCACCTCGTTGTGGATGATTCAAACACGAAAATTTGGTATACAATAAGTTGAAACTGATGGGGTAAACGGACCCCTGTGTTGAGATTTGGAAGCTGACCTTTCTAGCATTAACCCTTCGTCAGGGTGAATACTAATTGTTAGTGGTGTAATTTTTTCGTATATTTGTTGTTACAGCAATAAAGTTTCAGAAATTATCGAAAATTGTGTTTATTTCTTCAAAAACGTATCTTAACAATTGCTCCTTAAGCAAGTAAATTGTCTCTTACCTAGCTCTAGTATGAAGTCACTCCTTTTCTGTCTTTGTTCATCGAGTTCTCCCAGTAGTGAAGCAAACGGCGCCGACTCTGTGATCACCATGCAAGCAGTCAGAACCTATTTAAAAACAAAGGTCACTACTCTCAAAATATAAACGACCAAGACAACAACCACGACCATTGCCAATGGACAATGATGATAACAGTGGTGATAGCAATGGAAATGACAACGATAATTTATTATTATAATGGCATGAATAGCAATGATAATAACAATGACAATAACGTTGGCGATAGCAACGACAATTCAGTGTGAATGACAAAAAAATGGAAATGGAAACGACAGTTATAATGGCAATAGCAAAGACAATTACGATGACATTTAACTATAAAAAAACTGCGTTAAAACATATTTAAACTTTGTTAACAACTTTTTTTAAGAAACAGCGGCGTTTCGACGTTAGCTAAACGTTATTATCAAGTCAACGTAATTTAAAAATTGCATTCTATAATACTAAAAGAACAATTGTAGATGTCGACCAATTGCCGAATGTTTGTGTTCAGTAATGCGTTGATGGAGGTGTCGGGCTGTATATACCCAACATAATCTGCATCGCACATCAGATCACATTTAAAATAATAAACAACACATTGCCGATTCACAACTGATGGCTTGATTTCTTAGGGTTTAAGATCTTGCCCCAATTTTTTGCTCACGAAAACGGGTTGTACTGTAACACCAATCTTATGACTAAGATCGCGTACAATTGTTTACGGACCGCATTGACAGCCACTTGATCAGCTTTGAATGAAAGACTAATTCTCATCGTGCCACTATCATTGGTGTTGCTTACCACCCTAAGGCATTATGCAAAATAAAGTTGTTAGTAGTAGAATTAATTATTAGGCCAATCGGATAGTCATACCGACTGAAAACAGAACGCAGTTTGTCATATTACAGCTGTATTAAAAGCCACAGTTGTAGAAGATAGGGCATAGGCACGATGTAAAATTGTCCTTAACAAACTTAAGAGACTTTGTAACGTTTATCAGTATGACTGTGAAAGTGTAAAAGCCAACTCAGTGGTGGTTTTCTGTACACTTGAGTTTCAAGTTTAGTTCCATTCTTAACAAGGTCAATGCCAATAAAAAGGACCTTATTTTCCACAGGAAGCACCATCGTAAAACGTTTAACTGGGATGTGCGCCAATCAGAGTAGTTAGGAACACCGCAGCAGTATTAGCGCTTGGCATCCTGGACAAGGTATCATCAGCATACCTCTTGTACAGATTTGGTACCATTTGATCGAGTGTGAGCTGTTCTTCAAGAAGACACATGAAGACATTGGCCATTAAAGGGCCAGGGGAGAGCCCATAGCCACTCCATCTGTTTGTTTGAAAAGTTGACCATTGAACTGAAAGAGTTAATTAATTGGTCGTGGCAATCTCAAATAGCTTGATAAGCTGTTCTTTTTACAAATTGAGGCCATAGGTTTTATTGAACCAATCATCATCGAACGCTTTGTTGACCAAGATGTTAATAATCTCACTCAACTCACTCAAAGGCACATTCGTGAAAAGGGCGGTGACGTCGTAGGAGACCACCAATATGTCTTCCTCGTTGACAGTATAGGAGCGGATCTCATGTGATACTTTTCGGCTGAACTGTGTTCTCAAACGCCGACCTTAATTCAGTCGCGCTAAATTAAACATACTATCCAGTCACATATATGGTGCGTAATGTAAAATGCATTAAATCATTCTAATTCGGTATAGGATATGGCAACAGCTCGTCTTCTGAACCAAAGTTAAACTACTGCTGTAAGCAATAATAATAATAATAATAATAATAATAATAATAATAATAATAATAATAATAATAATAATAATTGTTAAAGACCTTTTTTTATTTATTAAGACATGGAATTAGTCTTGCCATCGCTTGCTCTTTTTCCGTCTCTTATATACTTTCATAATCATTTCGACTGTTTTACTAATTAGGAACAGAGTTTCATTCAGTCAGGTTGTTTCTTCTCTACATATTCTCTTTTTTCGTTGAGAAGGGTGCATAACCGCCAACTGGAACCGCGAGGGAATTGTTCAGTGCGTAAACTCGATAGATACTTTCCAAGTAAAGATTCGCTTTTATGTTGCCTAATACTGAAAGCTAAAAAAAGAAACTCAGACCACAAGAAAGACCAAACCCGAAAAACCACACATTTGCGAAAAATCGACCACAAAACTCTAACGACTTATTCCGCAAATCAGAAGTTCACGATATTCTCTGTGATGGTTGGCGAGGAGAAATTTTTGAACACTGCGATGTAACTAGTTAATGTATCCCAAAATTGTGTGCGAGTCTAGAAAGCTCTCAAGAGATTTCGATATTTCTTCGAGCGTGTCTTTTGTTTATTTTCCCAAGCTAGTTGGTTGTTAGGTAGCGTATAAGCGATTGTGGTTTTGCTTGAGTTGGAGAACGAGAGAGAAAGATCTTGAGCTGATATATTTAGGAATGTAAATAAGGTCAAATCAGTGAATAGTCTAAGGGCGAGTTCGATTGCACTTATTCCGGAATAGGAATACATGGAATAGAAGTTAGAAATGCTTCGTTTTTGCGGAGATTCACATTAATATTATCAAACAACTGCTAAAATGCTATTTTAAACATAGCTTTATTATCCTTGTTGCTTCAAAACGCCACACATAGTGTTTTAAATCATCACTCCACGTATTCTTATTCCGGAATAGGGTCAATCGAACGCACCCTAAATTTAGTTTGGCTTTTAAAATGAATCTGTAATCTAGCATAAGTAACTCGTCGTCCGATTTATCACGTTTAGCAGATCATATCAGCCTGATCATATTTGCGATCATATTTGCGATTTGTGAGCTCTCAGGACTTCTTTTAAGAGCTTGACGGAAAAAGTTAACTTTTCAGTTGTCTGTAAAGATGTCTAGCTACGAGAAATCTGCCTGCATCTCGCAAAGGGATCCTTTCCCGATCATTTCGACGTTACATCACAAAAAAATAATCTTGTTTTCGCGCAAACAACCAGTCTCAAATATTTGAATAATGTGATGAAAGATCTTTAATCATAGTACAAACATATTCTTCCTTAATTGCCATCACAGGAGAAATTATGGTTTTTCGCTAACTATTTCCTGACATTTCTTTCATTAACGGAAAGAAATAGGAAAATGAAGTGCTGTTAATTTAATGAAAGCCAGGATAAATGATTAATACTCTAAAACCACTTCGTGTTCGAGTAATAATATGTTCCTAACCACTCCTGCAAATGTATCAATAATGCGAAGTAACTAGGGACCAATTATACAAATCTGTCTTAAAAGGATACTCGATTTACCTCTTCGTTCCAAAAGAACTTCACAATTACACTTACGCAAGCTATTCGAAACTACGTTACGTCAAAGCTTCACGAATACATGATCACCTTCATGGCATTCGTAGTAAAACAAGACTTTTGACAAAGTGGAACTTTAGAAATATGAGGAACATAAAACCCCATAACTTAATCAAAGATACTTACCACCACAGAAAGCAGAAACACCTTCATGCTTGCAACGAAGTTCTGTCCGGCTGTGCCTCCTTTTGTGATATTTCGTTTACTTCACATTCACAATATATACGGGCGAATAACCAATAAGACGAGTTTTCTGAGAACCAATTTAAGTATTCCAGTATTGCTTACCTCTTGAGAATATGATGTCAATTTCTTTGTTCATTTTCTTCAATATCATAAGTCAAAAACAACAGATCACGTTTAAATTGAGGTATTAAACTTAAGACGTAGATATTGATTCACGAAATTTATTTTCATACGATATACACCTTGATTATGTTTACTTTTAAAATAAAATCGGTTTGTACCAAAGACAAGGAAAGGAACTTAGGCGGTGTTCTTCAAAGTGATGAACTAATTTACTTCAGTCATATTGCCTTCGAACCTGTTAATTCCGGAGCTCTTGACATTGGTACTCCACTAACAAGATAAATCATAAACGTCCGTTAGCAACCTGTAATTCAGAGATAATAAAGAGATCATTTGATTTAGTGTAGAGTTTGTGCGAGTCAGCTCGGAAAGAAGGCCTAGGGAAGCTTTGCAGCAAACTTACAAACAAACATTTTGCATCTTTACATGTAATATTCCGTAAGAAGTTCAAAATTTGAACCGCCAACTTTGCTTCAACATAGTCACTTCGTATTAACGATAATTCATGAAAAAATTCAATAAAAGCGGTTTTATTACAAGATCGCCACATTTACACGGAAAAGCTATCTGAAATTTCACGTCATTGAGATATTAGATAGCCTCTTCAAAGCCCACGGCTCGCCCACGAAGAAACACTGTAGAAAGTAGACTGTCAATTGGATAGAGCAGCCCAGGGAAAGAAAACCGACGTTTTGTATACCACAATGACATTGCAATCGAGTTCAATCTAAAAAAGACAATTTATTTCAGAGAACGTTCACTGAGAAATATCAATTGTTAAGATGAAGATATCTCTTTACGGTTCGACTCGACGACATTCCAGCGGTCCGGTAACAGCAATGCCAGTCATAAACGAACTTGATGCTCTTAAAGTTATAAATAAGTACAAATACACAGATCTAGAAGTTTCTTTGTGACAAATTTATTGCAATGTTTAACAAAGTTTCAGGCAGATACAGTTGGGTGAACTCGCTTCATAGATGGATGATTTGATGTCTGTTATTTATTTCACAATTTTTTTCTTTATATTGTAATTTTAATGGTCAAGAATTCTTTCAGCAGTTTTCTTTGACAGAATTTGACAACAACGCTGCCAGTATTAAATAGTTAAATGCCGGAATTGTTTGTCTTTATTCCGCAAGTTTGTGGAAGAACCGGACCCAGCTTATTAGAATAAATTGCCTTTTAATTAGCCAGCGAGCTAAAAGCAAGCAGAATACTGAAAGTTATGAATTCGTTCTCATGAACTGGGGAAGTTCACCAGAAAGTTTTAGCCCGGACCCCGTTCCCAGGGTCTTTTTGTCACCCCGGGAACGAGGTTGATGCCACAAGAACCTCGGGAAAGATGATGACTCGAGACTTTAAAAGAGGCAAACTTGAACGGTCTCAGGTGGAAATTGTTCTAAAGCTCCGGATACACCTTAAACATTGTTATAAAACATTTGTTGGATCAACAGTGTTAGAACGTGTACCATGCATGTTTGATGACGTTTGACATGTTCAACATTTTGTGTTCGAAGAATGTTTGATTTCAATCATAGTTAATAGAGTGGACTGCCAGTCCCCTCTACTAACTATATTTAGTCGATCAAACATTTTTCTCCAACATGCAACAAACGATGAAGCGCGTAGCAGCCCTTTCAACAATGTTACATTGCAAAGACCAATCAGAGTTACAGGCCCACTTTCTAAGCCGAGAACCATAAGTAATCCAAAACGGCGGAGGTGGACTAAAGTGAATAAGTAACGTGTTTCCAACAACGCGTATCTAGAAGCGTTTTTATAACAATTATGTTGGGATGTGTTCTTCTAACAATGTTATGATGTGTAGCCGGGGTTTAAGTTATAGGAGTCTCCCACACCCGGTCCTTGGCTAAAAATTCTTCCTCTTCACCCTTGATCAACACATGCTGGAGACACAAAAGCCCAAGCCCGGTCTAATAACTCTTCACAGAATTTAATAAGGCAACCAGTTATAAAGATTACAGTTCAACGTCGCCTGTTTAACAAACATTACACAAATTGAGCTAGTGAAAGAACGTAATTGCATTCGTTACTGCAACATTTAGTTTGATTCTAATTGGCCAGCTAGCGATTGCGTGGGTATGCGGTCAAAACGACTCCAACTTGCCTTTCAAGTCCCGGCTCCTGAAAGAAGATCTAACTTTTCTCTCACGGTGGAGGAAGTTAGCATGTGCGGAAATTTTGTACCAACGGACTAATGACTGTATAATTTGATATTGCGGTATCTATTTTTGTTACTGGTTGACGGTTTATGTTCCCAGGGACTCTCTCCGCCCGCAAATACTCAGCATGATTATGATTTCTTGTTGCCTTTCTCATGCATCTCTTTATCAGTTGCATGCCAATCTTTTCTTTTCTGTATTTTTCTTTTTCAGCCTTTAGACACTCTTTTTTCAATGGCCGTTTTCTCTTTGTGGGTCTCTCTCAAGTAATTATTTTCTTTCGTCGTGTGGGCAAGTCATATATAGGGGAACTTCAGCACACAGGTGGATCTGACGTTAGAACATTTGTTTGACGTTCATAGATGCTACTTAGTTTCCTTCAGGCCTTATACTCTTTTGAGCATTTCTATGAGGATTTTACTCGGCTCATTTGAAATGCACCAACTTAATTTACTTGTCCACAAGCACTTAAGTATAGGTTGTTCACAGCTTGTGGACTCCGTTAGAGTTCCTTTAGTTAAGTTTCATTTATACCAAGAGTTCATTTAGTTCATGTAAGATATTTTCAACTATTTTCAGTTGGAGCGCTGCATAAAACTTGGAATGCGTTCTGCTATTTTGAGATTGCGGTTCTACGCATTGTTGTCCGGATCTTCACCACTCTGAGACCACTTGACAGAATGCCATAATGATAAGGGTATACGTTAACAAGAGAGAGTGTGTCTGTGGGCATTTGTTGACTGTTTCCCTCTTGCAAGTTGGTCACTTAAAAAAGAGTTACAGGAGAATCTGGAAATGACATAAAATTTACTCAAAACAGACCCATTTAAATGTTGTTTTTGCGGTAATGCCAAAGAAGCAAGAAACTCAAACCAGATAAGACGGTAGTCCAACCCGGAAAAAATGGAAGCCCTCGCCATACCACTTCGCAACGTCTGCTTGTCAAATTACACCGGCCTTCGTTTGAAACAGTGAGTTTTCCTTCTACTCAACTTGAGCAACTGCTCGATCCTTGTTTAAAATCCACGTTTGTCCTTTTGTGAGAGAATGACGTGGGCCTATCTTTCCGCTTTAAGCTAAGCGAGAAGAGGAATATGTTGTGCAAGCGGCATTGAAAGGGAAATTGACTTTAATGAATTAACCCTTGAAAAAGTCGGGTCCACTAATTTTGCGAGCATTTACTGTTCAAAAGACCCTTATCCTTGTTGATAATTTTAAGCATGATGATAACCATGTCTCAAAACTTTCACGTGGTAAAAAAAAAATAGGGAAGTCATCGGCAAATGACATGCTCTTTCATAATTCCGAGTAAAACTGTAAAAACGAATGATAAAATCCGACGTTTCGGAGTGTTCATGACTTCATTATCAAGGAAAAAAGAAAATAGATCATGCAAATATAAAGCGGTTGAAGAGTTAACATACGAGGGTGCGCAGATTATAAAAAGTTTATAAAAATACTTTCGCACGAATGGAGTCTGATTGCACGTTGAGATTTGGCTTTAACGCTTTTATTAAAAGCATTCCGTACACTAAGCAGTCAAATTTGTTTCTGCATTTCTTAAGCACATCGAAACGCTTTAGCAGGCCCTGGGGCATTGTCCCGTGTATGTTCTTATAGTGTTTGGCAATGGCGGAGGGATTGTTGTTTATGTCCTTTTACACGATTATGTAACCATAGTTAGTAACTATGATGTAACTGTCCGCGTGTGTAACCTACATAACCCGCATCACACAGGTCACATTGAAAACCGTAAAAACGGGGCACCCAACGAGAATATTATAGTTCAAAACCACTTAAACATAGCATTGTTAAACGTATTTTAGTATTCTAACGGTAGATATAGGCACATTTTTATCCCCTAAAAAATTTACATCTGTTCGGATTTCCTAGCTGAAAGTCTAGTGATCCGAAAATTATAGGGATAAAAACTTACCTTTCGAAAATTTTAGCCAGAAAAAAGGCTCCCGAAAATTCTAGGTGACCTTTTTAGGGTAAAAATCCGTTAAAAATGGGCGATTATACCATTTTTCAGATGTTCAAAAATCCTAGGAGAGGCAGGCAAGCAAAAATTTTTACACCAAATGTTCCGAAAATTCTAGATCTCAAATCGTCTTCCGAACAGATATTTTCCGAAAATTGACGTTGGGTGCCCCTGTAAACAACAAACTGCTGATTTACAATTGGTGGCTTTTCCTTGATAATGGAGTCATGAATACTCCGAAACGTCGGATTTTATCGTTCGTTTTTACAGTTTTATGTTTTAAGAAATCTTTCATAATTAATGCTTAATAAATTGTTCAGGATAGTTCACTTTGAGGCGGGCAATATTCGGTCAATATTTCGCTCAGTTTTTCTTATAATTAGTATTAGGCGGTCTTAGGCCGGAATCACAGCAAGCGGGCCGGATCTCTTATTCATATTAACGATTC
>OX421447.1:10011596-10014096 GCA_949126865.1 Montipora capitata
ACCCCTATCGGTGTACAAGTGATAAAAAGTCCATAAGTACACTCCCACTAATATACATTGTTATATACCTAGACTTTCGCTCAACAAAACGAGCACTGTGATTGGTTGATTCTTGGTCACGTGGCCCTGATCAAATTCAAATGTATCCCGACCGGGATACAATTCCGCAGTTGTTGCTCGCTCCGGATGTTTTGCTGCGATTGTTGCAGGAAATTAAAAGTCTAAATATATAACAAAGCACTTAATGTCTGGTCCCTCGGAAAACTTGTTAGTTTTGTTTTCCCTCGAGTCCTGATGTTTCTCTCGACTTCGTCTCGGGAAACAGGAGGACTCTCGGGAAAACAAAACTAACTGTTTCCCTCGGGAACATACAGTAAGTGTATAGTATTTACCCAGAGGTTGGGTAGTGTGACAAAGTATTTTCAAAGGGGGCATACAACAGCAACATAAAGAACAACGTTTTTAATGGCTCAAACATCATATGATAATAACTAATAAAAAAGTATATGAAATCCCTTGATGTATACTAAGAAATAAAAGGCTCTCCAGCCATCCTTTGGCCAGTGAAGAACTATTAGGTTTACACTCCTTACCTACCCACGAGCCACCTTATCACGTGCAGAGGAAAATTTAAAACACGCGATCTGCCAAAGAGGAGAGTCCAACATAGGTTTGGCGGGATGCGGGGTAGGGTTCAAAATCGAGGCGGGATGTGGGATATGACAAATTTTAAAGGCGGAATGTGGGAAGAAAATAAGACGGCGAGACCGGGATATGCTCTGTTTTCGTAGGCGGGATACGGGAAAAGAGAGGTATATGCGGGATAGTAAGTAACCTAAAGTTTTAAGTTGAAAAGCCTTCCCTTCCCCCCAAAGCTGGGAAAAGCGAGTGCGTTAGCGGGACAAAACCCACCGTGCGACATTCAAAATTGTCCCGGTGCAAGATTTGCTCTTCGGTATCCAAACCGAGGAATTTCTCTGCTAGAGGGTTGAAGTCTTACGACTGGGCGACAAAAGAAATGTGAGTTAAACTTGTAAGTTGCTTGTTAATTCCAAAAGTGCATTAAAGTCACTGAATGGAAAACCTTGCTGACTGTTTTATTTTGTTATAAGTGATATTTTTGACCCGTGGGCTGGCCCTCCGGCCTATACGGCGCATCCCTTAGGTGGCGGATAGGGGAACTCCCTGATCATCCTGGAGGTAGTCCAAAGGTGAGTTGCTGAAGAGTAGGTTGGGTATCTGTGGAATAACCAATACACAGGGGCGAACCAAGAGGAGCCCAGTGGACGGGGGCATAACCGGCTTACCTTCTCATCAGGGGACATAAATATGATGTGCGGAGCAGCTGGGGCCCCTTTGGCTGTAGTATGCATGACCCACCAGCGTGTGGATATGCTCTGCTGCTCAGCAACCCCAGTCCCAACTATGGGTTAAATAGTCAGGCAGACCGAGCTAGGAAACCGGTCTAGGAGATGGATGCTCGAAACTCAAAACCAGGCTGTGGCGGTGGCGCCCTAAGGAGGCGTTCCCTCCACACTGGCCGGCGGGCAGTGGGCTAACAACTAACTCAGGTGCTATTTGAAGTCATTTAAATGTTATGATTGGCTCCCTGGGGATTAATTAGTGGATGTATATAAAGGATATTATTCATAGTGCTTAACACTCCGATCGAATCCTGGTCAGAAACGTTTCGCACCCACCCTCCCACCCGGCGCGATGAAGACGGCTCAAGCTCCCGACGACTTTTTGTCGTCCGCTCTGGCGTGGTTTGTTCCAGGCCAGAGTGTCTTGCACTCCTTATTCCAATAACAATACCCAGGGAGAAAATAATATACTATTTACATGTTACCGAAACGAGCATAATTGATCATTATGACTTGCTGAGGCCATTTCCCCGTGGTACGTCAAGTATGACGGACACTGTTGAAAGCAGAAAGGAAGACACCGTACTGAAGAGGAAGTTGCTTCGGCAAAATTTGAAGATTGCATGGAAGCGACCCCGGAGACAGACAGGAAAGTTAAAAGAGCTGTGCGAGACGAATAGCAACTAACGAATTCTTAGTTAAAATCGGCTTACAAGACGACCCCAATTGCTCCTTTTGCAAAGATGAACCAGAAAAACTTAGTCACCTCTTATGGTCCTGTCCCAAAGTGACCGCTTTTTGGACCTTCTTAATACAACGCTTTATTTCGTCCAGAAAACTACCTATTCAATCTTCTTATAGAATTAGGTTTGCCAGACTCCTCCAAAATTCATTGTAAAATGAATGTTTGCCTCCTTTTAGCAAGACATTATATCTGGATTTGTAAAAACAATAAAACGCTACCAAAGGTAGAAGGCTTTTTCAGATATCTTAAGTCGATCTATCTATTTGAACACAAGGCTGCGGGCACCTTACAAACGAAGTGGGAAATACTGAAAACTTTAATTTAGAAAACCCCTCTTTTTTCTTGCTTCTTTTATTTTGATAAGTCCCTAAACCAATAAATCCTTCACTAC
>OX421447.1:10019096-10024096 GCA_949126865.1 Montipora capitata
GCTCAGTCTGGAAACGAAAGGCTACTTATTTTTTTTTTATAGTTTTCTGAGAAACGTATCTATTTTGACTTCAGGGTGAATTTTTTACACAATGAGGTAACCGTTGCGGGGTCAATCAAAACAGAGTTTGTAATAAACCATATTGGAATTGAGCCTGCTGGCACATTTTCTTCTGTTTAAAACTACGTGCAAAAGAGGCTTTAGGGTCAATTCGATACAAAATGACCCCTTAGCCTCGTTTATGTGGCGAAACCGCTGATAACTCTGATAAGGGCTGTTGAAAATCTAAAATCTATGAGATGCGAAAGTGCGAACACATGAACCTGAATTATCAAAAATCATATATGCTGACAAACACAAAAGCGATGGAAATGGTTAATCAATAGGAAATTTTGTGCTATCTGAATGATTTGGGTTAGATTAAAGCAATATATAATAGTTGAAAAATCTTCGTGTTAATGAGTAATGTAAACAATCTTCGCACTCAAGTGAAGCTATGACCCTCGCAGTTATAAGTGCAATTTTAGCAATTTCTTAGAGAAGCCTGAAAAATTCAGGACTTCAACGGGGTTTAAACCGGTGACTTCGCGATACCGCGACACTTGATTTCATATCCGCAGTTCAATACATGATTTATTTAATATGTCATTTAATTCGTCGATTCATTCATCACGGGAACATTAGAACCCACAAATGACCAGTTCCCAACGTCAGTGGCCTCATAGCTCAGTTTGTTAGAGTGTCGCACCGGTATCGCGAGGTCACGGGTTTAAACCCCATTGAAGTCCTGAATTTTTCAGGCTTCTCTACGCAAATACTAAAATTGCGTTCATAACTGCAAGGATCATAGCTTCCTTTGATTTCATATCCGCCGTTCAATACATGATTCATTTTATATCTTTTATTCGTTGAATCTTCGTACTAGTAAGTCGTAGCAACAAATTGGGTTAACCAGGAACCAGTTAAAGAGTATTGTGGGCTTGAAGTTCAATGCATTTGACCCGTTTTAACGCTTTGCTTGTAACTAAAACTGTAAATTCTAGTGTTGATTAAAAATAATTCACATGTCTAACAGAACGGAACTAATTGCTGAAAAAACTTGCATAAAATTAGAAAAAAAAGGGAAAACGTAACATTCTACCCACGTAAGCTGTGCCACACTTCTTTTTGTTTCCTTAGGCCCAATTACCACGGTACTGGACGAATTTTCTACAGGTTGAAAATTTGTGCATTTAGGGTTCCGTTCACACGGAACCACGCTAAACGTACGAAAATTTAGACGCCTCACCGTACAATAATTTGAACGCCCAAATCGGGAACGAATTTGTTAGCCGGTGTGGTTGAAAATTTAACCAGCGCGCTGTGAAGACATTTTGCACGGCAAAGGCGTGGTTGCATGGATGCGTGGTAACTCAGCCACTACCGTTATTTGCCTTTCTCTTTCTTGGCGCCATTTTGGATTTTGCAAAGTTGCGCTCTGCGCATGAACTTATGGTAAAACCACTAGCAAAGTTTTAACTTTAATCTGGTTTGTCAGTTCCGTGTGAACAGAGCGAAAATATTGCACGGTTCCGTGCGAACAAAATGGCCGGTCAAATCTTTCAGCCAGTGGAAAATTCGTCCGGTGTCTTTGTGAATCGGGCCCTATCCTCTCCTAGATTGGTGTGGCGTCGTTTCCGAGTCTTTACTTGAAAATTTCCGTGTTTTGTATCGGTAAATCCTTCACTTTTTGGAGAATTGGTTGAAAACTCCTATATAGAGCCGTTTTCAATCATGATTGAGTGTTGTGAAACAAGATATAGGTAACTAGACGTTCGCAAGGATATACTCGGAGCCCCTTTAATCAAACACAGATCAGAGTAATTCACTAGCCATCAAAACGCATAAAAAGAATAAATATGAGAGTGACTTTCTTTTCGGTTCAAGTTTTGTATCTGATTGGCTGAAATGATTTTGCAAGTTGGTGACCTATTCATGACCAAGCGAAAACCAAAGCTGTCAATTAATTAGCCTCGACACTCAAATGAAAATGACTTTTTTTTTTATGCTCTGTCCTAATTGTTTCTCCCGCAAGTATTTGTAGGTCGCATTGCTGAACGTCTTCTGCTCGTTTGATATAAAATCTAGTACTAAAAGAACACAACCCCTTGGTAGAGAATCAACTCAGATGGTCCCATTGAGTAAGGCCCATGTTCTCCACTCAGTCCTCCAAGTCCCTTTCATGTACTCTAACTCAAAGTCTTCGTTTCCCCGGCACTGCTTTGACTCGCCCAATCACTGGTATTTTTTTGCAGCCTGCGATATTTACGGCAACCAGAACGCCTTCCTTCGATGCCTCAAGAGGATTACAAACGCTGGATACTTGGGCTGCCACTGCACTCGGACGCGCGCCTGCATCGACCAGCGTACACCTAAGACGAATATTAAACCAAACAAAATTTTGTGATAATTTCACTAGAGTAGGAACAAATGAGTGCTATCGTGTTCCCTACTGAGAACTAAGACGTGGTTTCTTTTTTTAAAACAATGATATTTTATTGTTCGAGTGTAGATGAAAGCAACATATCCTTCATATTTCATTTACTAATCATGTCGATATGTGAGAGGAAGTATGAATAGAGCTGAACCATGGCCTGTCAACTGTTTCTAATTGGAAGATGAATATTTAACAATTATTATATGGCTTGTGTTTGTAGCCGATATAACGCGTGCTCTGTTTGGCTAATTGTGGCTGAATTGAGGGCATTATTCTCCCGTAATGCCCACGGGCCGATTACGGGCTTGCAAAAACAAAGCAAAAGGTAATTAAAAAACCATATAATAAACTTCTTACTAACCTCGCTGCGCTCGGTCCCTACTGCCACGACCTCGGGCCAATATTCCCAGTACGGCCCTCGCGCTCGGTTAGTAAAAAGTTGTTATTCACCTCAGGCTCAGTGATTATCGGTGAATATTCACCGAGACGACGTTTTAGTATAAATACACAGGTGATTATTTCAAAAAAGATTTAAAAAAAAAAACATTTCAACGCGAAATCACCTTCACTTACAGTGGCAAAACGACTACAGGCAGCCATTTTGTCCGTCGAGGTGACTATCGGCTGATAATCCGAGATAGCGAGCCAATGAGAGCGCGCGATTTTGTATAATCACCTGTGTATTTATACTAAAATCCTGATATGCAAGACTAGTGTGCGTTTACTACTTTACCTCGGAGATTTCATCACGCTGTTCATTGGCTAGTCTCTCGACATCACGTTGGATGTTTAGTGGTGCAGTCATTTAAGCCGATGTTGTGTTCCATCCACTTCGCTAAGGATTGATAGCTGCAATGTCTTAAACCAACGAATCATATTGTATTAGATAGTGATATGGACCAGTATAAGATCAGGTTTTGGCACACTCAAGTTTTCCCTTCCACTTTTCACTTTAAGCCCTCACTTTTAAAGAGTAACGATGGAAATGACTCCTACAAAAATTAGTGCCTGATGTTATAAGACTCTCTTCAAAAACCGAACTCTCTTGGTTCTTTGTTGTCTTTGTCCTTGTTGCAGTTGGAATTTCATGTTGTCTTCTCTTGTTGGACATAGGGACTTTTCATTGACAGTCCCACGCCCATCTCCCGACAGGACATGCTTAACTGTAGAGTGCCCGGCCACGCCAGAACATTTCCGGCTACATCTTTAAGCACAAACGCGCAAACTGTGGCTAGGCGGCAACGTGGCTGTAACAGGTTGAATTAAAATTCTGGTTTATTTTAATTTCAGTCTAGGTTGATTTCTCAACCAGCGTTGATTTTTTCAACCTAGGTCAAACTTTTTCAAGCTAGGTTATTATGAACTGTCTAACAAAGGGTTTCCCTATTCTTGGGGGAATATAATGAGAAAAATGGGGCTTGGATTTTTAGGGGGGATAAAAAAGAAAATAATAAAAAAAAACACCCTCATCAACCTTTCCCTTGCCTTCCGTCCTTTTTCCATTTACCGCCTGTCCCTTTTCTTCCCTTCTTCCTTACTGTCCTTACCTAAAAACCAACGGACTGTACCACTTACCTTGAGCTTCTACAACATTCCGTGCCGCTCCAAGGACGTCCGAGATTACTTCTCCTCTATATTATTATTATTACTTTCTCTAGTATCTTCGGTTGAAAGACTTGCAGTGTTCTCGTGTTAGGTATATGTAAAACGTATTATAAAAAATAAGCTATTTTCATCCCTCGTTCGATGAAGTTAAAAGGTGCTTCAATTTATCATTTTCGAGTTTGAAGTCAAAAACTGAGGGCGCTTTTGTTTGTATGGTTTGTTTTTTTAGGTCCAATAGATGGAAATTGTATTTTTTTATCAGTTCGCTAGAGGAAGGTTATTCAGTATAATAAAGTTTTATCAGTGATGGAACGGCATGGAAGGCTTGAGTTGAAGGCCAAAGAGCGTCTCTAAGCCAGTTAAAGGACAGACGCCAACACAAAGTGGTGGACTGCCCAAGTTACAATTTTAAGTGCTTGCGGGGGAGACTTCACCAAGGCAGAGATACTTGAGCTCGTGGCTGATGTGAATGAAGGGGGGAACCACGTTTTTGGAGATGAAAGACGAAGAGAGGCGTATCAAAGAAATAAAAAAGGAGCAACGGTGTTTCATAACAGAAACAGTGAGAAAGAACTGGAAAGAGTCAAAGATTGAACGAAGGTAAACAGGAAATTTGTATATTCGCTGAATCTCTCACAATCATGTCAAGGACAAAGAGATTTCCAAATTCTTTTAACAGGTATTACTTTGCTAGGTTTGGTTGGCATTAAAGACCAGAAAAACTGAGAAATGCCACTTCTCATAGCAATTTGATTAATTTACAGTAGCCTCGACCAAAGGAAAGCGAATTTTGTTGTAATTTGCCTTTTCTCGTCTGTTGATTACTGATGCCGAACATTTTTAAAGGGAACGTCTCCTTTTTTTTTTCAATAGGTTTACAATGTGGGTAGAAGAGCAGAAACTCCAGTCTTTTAGGGGC
>OX421447.1:10029096-10046596 GCA_949126865.1 Montipora capitata
TGGTGAAGCAAACGGCAACGACTCTGTGGTCACCATGCAAGTTGTCAGAACCTATTTAAACATTAAGGTCACTATTCTCACGAAATAAACGACCGAGACAATAACAACGACCATCGCCAATGGACAATGATGATAACTGTGGCGATAGCAATGGCAATGGCAATGGCAATGACAATGACAATGACAATGACAATGACAATGACAATGACAATGACAATGACAATGACAATGACAATAACAATTTTATGACAATAACGTTGGCGATAGGAATGACAATTTAGTGTCAATGACAAAATAATGGAAAAAGCAAAAGCAAAGACAATTATAATGGCAATATAGCAAAAACAATTGCAATGACAATCAGAATTTGACATTGGCAATAGCAGTATCAATTCAATGATAATGCTACCTGGCAATGGCAAAATCGATAGCAACAACAGTGGCAATGGCAATAATAGCTTGGTGACAATAAAATGGAAACGACAATCAAAATAATAATGGCAATAGCAAAGTCAATGACAATGACATTGGCAATAACAAATAAATAAATAAATAGTTTATTAAAACCTATTGCAGTCTTGGCAATTGAATTACAGGTTGAGTGCACTAGACACTAATACAATACACATAACAATAAATTAAAATTTATCCAGGCTTAAACTTGATTGTTACAAGTCTGCTGAATCTATCAGTCCTGGTGTGGAGAAGACGATGCTGGCGACCATATTTAAGCGAGTAATGGGAAGGTATGTCTATTAGACTGCCGTTTATTAGGGGGTACAAGGGATTATCTGGCACAATGCCCGCAATGAAGCAAGTGCACAATAAGGACAATAAGTCACGTCTCGCTGCAAGAGAAGGAAGGCCTGCGATAGCAAGTGCCACCTCCTAACAAACACCAGGCCAGATTATAGACACCGTCCTACCCTGGACATTTTTCAGAACTGCATTTTTCAGGTACTGTATGTGGAAGCCCTCCATACACCACAGCAGCATATTCAATAACAGATCTTATCAGACTACAATAGATGGTGATTATATCCGAATGCGAGGCACCACATTTTTTTAAGCTGTCCAAGGGCGTGCATAATCACAGTGCGCAACCCAGGTAAGATCCTCAAACACGAAAACACTGAGCAATTTAAAGGATGATGCTTGCTCGATCTGGAATCCACCCACCACAATGGACTGCGGCACGCAACTATTGTATTGAAGAAAGCCAAAGGTCATGGTCTTGCATTTGCGAGGGTTGAGGTTCATGTTGTAATTTACGGCGAAAACATGAATATCATCTACGATGTGATTCAACAGAGATGGAGAGTTCCGCAGGACAATCTCCTTCACAGTCAAATCATCAACGTATTTCGCACGTGGGCACCAGGATGTTACGAGGTCATTTATCATGACCACGAAGAGGACCGAGACCAGCTTGGTCCCCTAATTAATAGGGTGGCCTGGGACCTATCCAGCAGAGATTCAGCTACCCATCTGAGAAGACAGTTATGAACTCCACCAAAATCAGAAAGCTTCCTAATTAAAATTGTGTGATCGATGAGGTCAAGGCCTTTCTCGGAAGTCAGCAAAGAAAAGCCTTGCGTAGCACTGACCTTTGTCAAGTGCTTCTAATGCCAAATGTAATATTTTGCGTCAAGCTCAGCAAGGATGTTAGGCAAAATGCGCGCAAGCGTAAACCCTTCCCAAACCTTGACAACCTGGCACGTTAACGAGATGGGGCAAATGTCGTCCTCAATACTCTTAGGCGGGGGTACTTTAGGTAGAGGATGGACAATTGCGATTTTCAGGGCAGAAGGAATGCATCCTTCACGAAGCGACGCGTTATAAGGATGAGCAATAACCGGCGCAAGCTCGAACCCTAAAGTCTAACAGTGACAATTAAGTGTCCACAATCACAATGGAAATGAAAACGCAAACGACATTAAGCAGTGAAAATAACAGTGACAATGGCAAAAAGCAGAGACGATTAATTAACAATGACATTGATAACAAGAGGACAATGGCAGTGGCAATGAATATCAATCCCTAAATTTGACCTTGCAATGGCGCAACTCATGTGGACTGTGTTCTCAAACGACGACCTCAATTCAGTGGCGCAATGCATTTAATTATTTTAATCCGGTAGGATATGACAACAGCTCGTCTTCTGAACCAAAGTTAAACTATTGCCATAAGCATGAGTGGGCTTGCCATGCGAACGGGCCGTTCGAACGCCAAAATCAACCCGCCGAACTGAATTTTATTCAAACAAGCAACGAGCTACCGCCGCCATTGATAAGCCAAAATGAGGGCCTTATTGGCTACCGAAACTAGTTCTTTTTGCGTAGCCACACGTGAACAACAAAACAATGTTTGTAACTGAAATGGGACGTTTGAAATACAATTTATGCAAGTGGGTTGGTTTTAATATTGATGCGTTTTTTGTTCTTAGTCCTACTTATCAGCATTTCCTTCATTGTTGCCACTACTTTAACTTAGTATCTATCACACAAGAGAGTAGTGCTTTCCGCGCATTCTGATTTGCTAGCTACAATCCTCGCCAAAAATCCTTGAAACATTCCCCTTCCCTGGACAGTGTTGAGATGACATTTTACTGTTTGACTGGCTACAACAACATTGAAAAAGGGAGGGGGACGAAAACCGTGCGAGAATGTTCCATAGTGTTTCAAGTTTTTTGTCCAAGATTGTCTGAAGTGGCGGGAATTTTCGGAACATGCACAGAAGAAGTATGCGTGATGGTAACAGAAGTGTAAAGTGCGAAAAAAAGCTTGTAAACCTCACGGTTTATCATTAGTTTTTGCCTTTTATCGTATTCCTAATTCGTATTTCTCGGTTGAAAATCAGTTTGTAAAAGAGATTACTTCTGATTGAAATGAATTTTCAAGAACAGTTTCAATGCCATCGTGAAATTCAGCCTTTTCACAACGGGTAAACAGAACACGTAATAAAATAAGATTGTCAACAGACCAACTTCTATTTTGTCAACGGTAAAGTTTACCGCACGTGAGTCAACTAAGGCAAAAAATGCGCAGTACATAGACACTGATTTCGTTTTTTACGAACAGTGTTAGGGCATAAATCCTACATTTGCAGGTGCCACAAACGACTTTTACGTGAAATTCTGTAGTGCATCTGTTGCCAAAGGATAATGTCGTCTCTGACTCATTTAAACATGTCCTCTCTTGGATTTCAGTAGATCAGGACTGTGTGACAGTATCCTAAGCAATTGTGCGATCACTCGTTGCGAAGCAGTCTTTGCGACTGCTGAATTCTGGCAAGGGTCGTTGTCTTGAATAAAGAGTCTTGTATTATTTCCTTTCTTTGATTCCACAAAAATTTGCTCAGAAGTCTTATCAATGAAAGACGCAAAAAATTTCCCGTCATATGTTCATATTCGTGTCAAATTATATGAAACCACCACTAAAAACTTGACTACCTTTTGACTAGTCTTGCTAGAGTTGGAGAACGAGAGAGAGAATGATCTTGAGCTGATATATTTAGGGATGTAAGGTCAAATCAGGGAATAGTCTAAATTTAGTTTGGCTTTTACAATGAATCTGTAATCTAGCATAAGTAAATCGTCATCCGATTTATCACGTTTGGCAGATCATATTTGCGATTATATCAGACGCGATTTGTGAGCTCTGGACTTCTTTTAAGAGCTTGAAAAAGTTAACTTTTCAGTTGCCTGTAAAGATGTCAAGCCAGGAGAAATCTGCCTGCGCCTCGCAAAGGCATGAATCCTTCCCCGATCATTTCGATGTTACATGACAGAAAAATAATCTTTATTTTTGTCCAAACAATCAGTTTCAGATCTTTGAATAATGTGAAAGATCTTTAATCATGGAACAAATAAGTTCTTCCTTGATTGCCATGACGGACGAAATTATGGTTTTTCGCTAACTAGTTCGTGACATTTCTTTCTTAAACGGAAAAGAAATACTAGGAAAATGAAATTATTATATTGTTAATTTAATGAAAGCCAGGATAAATGATTAACACTCCAAACCAATACATGTTCGAGTAGTAATACTTTCCTAACCACTCCCGCAAATGCATCAATAAGGTGAAGTAACTAGTGAACAATTATCATGAAAAAGTTTGTCTTACAAGGATACTCGTTTACGCATTCGTTTCAAAAGAACTTCACAATTACACTTATGCAAGCTATTCGTAACTACGTTATGTCAAAGCTTCACGAATTCATGATCACCTTCATGGTATTCGTAGCAAGACAAGAATGATAAAGAGGGACTTTAGAATTGTGAGGAACATAAATTTAGCCCGAGGACTTAAACAAGGATACTTACCACCACAGAAAGCAGAAACACCTTCATGCTTGCAATGAGGTTCTCTCCGGCTGTGCATTCTTTTGCGATATTTCGTTTTCTCCACATCCACAATACGCACGAACGAATAAAAAAATTAGAATTAGACGAGTTTTCTGAGAGCCAATATAAGTATTCCAGTATTGCTTACCTCTTGATTATATGATATCAATTTCTTTGTTCACTTTCTTCAATATTTAAGGTGGCATCACATAGTTTCCTGACCGCGCGCAACCTGGTTTCTAGAAAGTGGCTGATGGCGCGAGCTTTAAAGTTCTCGCGAGCGACGCGCGGCTCTCGCACGCGGAAAGTAAACAAACATGGCTTTCCAACTTTGCAAACTCATTTTTTGTCAAAAGCTTGTGGACGTATCATCTTTTCGAAACGTTTACCTATCCGTAAGAAGGCTGCAAATGCTTTGGAGACCATTAGAAGGTTAAAAAATTCATTTCCCACCTTTCTGAACAACTTATCCGATTCTAACGACCATTGACCCAGGGACACAGCTGTCCTTGGAGTCGTGAACGCTACGGAAAACAAGAAAAAATCACCGAAGAGGGATTCCCATATTTGTAGACCAAGGGAAGAAGATACCCCTCCTAACTTTGTCCCTATTTGCGAAGAGCTCGAGGTTGAGCTGTACAACAACAACAAGAACAAGTTTATTTCTTTCTTAAAAAGATTAAATAACAATTTAGACCGACCCGCAGGTAGCATAGCTAGTCGAGGGAGGTCGTTCAACAGAGTTAACTACATTTACGTAATATAATAAAAACAAAAGAGAAAAAAAGGGAAAAAGCGTGAATCTATATAAAGACAAATACACAAGAAGTAACATGACGTGAGAAATTACAAAATAAGGACGGTATAATATATCTTATATTTCTTTAGTTTCGACATGATTTTATCAATTTCAATATCGTCATCTTTAGTTATTAATAGTATATTTCTCATCTTATAATTGAAACGATTATTTGACAGTTTTTTATTCTTTCAGGTATCTCATTCGTTTGTTTGCAAGTCAATTCTACAGTGTCTTGTATAAACATTTTGAGATGTTGATGAACAATACAATACAATACAATATTTGTTTATTTGCACCATTCGCAGATATCTCTGAATTACTGGTGGGGTCAGGCAATGCACTCACGAACATACAAATATACGTGTAGTTATATAAAGTTAAAGACATAAATATAGTATAGTAGCAATATAGTAAAATCGTATGCGCATAATTACGCACAATTAACATACGACGCATATTTAACTGACACGAATTCTGAGAACCGGTCTGTTCGGCCAAGTAACCTCATGGCATGATGGTCCTGACCTCAGAGAATAAGAAGTTTGCGACGAAACGACCCTGCTAGAAATTAGGGGGTAAGGCGGGCTTGCGTGCATAATTTCCGTCACAAATTTCTTGCACGCCAGGTGGCGTCTGGCCTCTAGAGACAGTAGCCCGGCACGCGCGAGGGCATCCTCATAGCTCAAGTCAGGACCAAAGATGATTCGTATGGCTCTCTTTTGCCGCACTCTTTCTACCGCCATGCAGAGATACTGTGGTAAGTTTGCAAAAACTACCGATGCATACTCTAGGACAGATCTTAGTAGGGAGCAGTACACAGCCACCAAATCCCCATCTTGTACCCCAGAAACTTTCAGTTTTCTAAGAGCATAGAGGAGACAGTTTGATTTCCCTATTATATAGTCGCAATGAGTCGACCATTTGAGGTCCATAGAAACATACACCCCAAGGAGCTTGAACGATTCTATCGACTCAATAACAGAACCTCCTACCGCTATCGGTTGACTGTAGCAATTATTATAACGCAAAAAATCAACCCGCATCAGCTTGCACTTACTAGGGTTCAACTGCATGTTGTTACAATGAGCGAAGCTGTTAACATCATTTACAAGATGTTTCATTACAGATGGCGAGTTGTGAGGAATTACCTCCAATACTGTTAGATCGTCTACGTACTTAATTCTAGAACCTCAGGAGCGTACCAGATCGTCTACCATGACAGCAAACAAAATGGGGCTCAGCTTAGTCCCCTGACGAATTCCACCATTCGGGGATTTACTAGCTGACGACATGTTTGTAAGCTGGACGCGCTGAAATAAGCCTTGTAAAAACGCGGCTACCCACCTCACCAAGGAGGGGTGTAACCCAAAACGTGAGAGCTTACGAAGCAAAATTCGGTGATCTACAAGGTCAAACCTTTTTTTGAAATCTGCAAAAGAGAAACATAACGCGCAGTTTCCCTTATCTAGCGCTTCTAATGCAAGATGGAGTAAATACACTAACGCTTGAGTGGTCGATCTACCGGAAAGAGCAAACTGTTTAAGGTCAAGTTTGTCAAGTAATACAGGCAGTAATCTAGCCAGAGTGAAGCTTTCCATCACTTAAGCAACCTGACACGTCAGCAAGACTGGTCTAATGTCCTTTTTAACAGACTTCGCAGGCTTCAGCTTCGGGAGAGGTCGCACATCCGCGCTCTTCAACAGGGGCGGGAGAAAGCCCTGCCGAAGTGAAGCATTATACATGTCACTGATGACCGGGCCAAGATCGTACGCAAACTCCTTTAGGACAACGTTCGGAAGCCTATCCGGTCCGGGGGCTTTCTTGATCTTAATCCCGCGTAAGGCTTTCTCGGCTTCCCAGGGTGTCGTAAGCAACTCAGGTGGTATAGACTCCACCGCAATGCCGGCCACATCATCAGGGGTCAAGGGATTGGAACAATCTCCAGGGTGAGGTTAACGAAAAAGTCGTTAATGCTGTCGCACAAGGTAGCAACAGAATCGATAACATCTCCGTCCACTAGCTGACGATACCACTGACCTGAGTCGTCCGATATACCGGCGAGGTTTTTAACCTCCTTCCACCATTTTCCCACATTAGAGTCTTTCAGCCCTTTAACTTTTGTGTCATAGTAGAACTTCTTGTCAGATGTAATTGCCCTTTGCACTGTATTTCTCCACATTTTAAACGCATGGGGGTTCTTGCCAAATCGATTCAACGCGTGTTGTCTGCGCGCGACCAAGAGCTTTATTTTTGGCGAGATCCAGGGCTTATCGGAAGAATGGACACGGAATGAATTCAAAGGGAGGAGGCGATTCACTGCGTCTGACATTATCCGGTAAAAGAGATAAAACTTTTCCTCACACCTGTCCAGAGAAAACACCTCATCCCAAGAAAATGAAGTGATCCTTCTTCCAAACCCGCGCAAAGCGCTATCGCGAGTATCCCGTTTGATGATTGTGCGTTTACCTCTCTTCTGAGTTGAAGGGACTTGCTGTACAAGTACGCAATAATGGTTGCTACGGCCAATCTTTGGGAGCAGCTTCGGGTCACCAAGACACTTATGTGAGTTGGTTAAACACCAATCTAGTGTACCCGAATCACGAGTTAAAACTTTCACGATTTGGGTGAGGCCTGACATCCTCTTAAATACCGCAGAGGTGATGATAGTTGAGGTTGGGTTAAAATCCCCAGTCACACAAACCAAAGCCTCAGGATAAAGATGAAGAAACCAATCCACAGTCTCCTGTACATATGAGTATAGGACGTTGTTATCTTCCGATGACGCATGAGGAGGATGGTAAATAAGACCAATAAGGACGGAAGACACCGACCTCGGCAGACGACATGGTTTAACGTGAAGCCACATTGTCTCGGAGATAGCACTTCTCAGCTCTAACTTGGGTAACAGCACACAAGATATAGAGGATCTAATGTAGGCAACAAGACCGCCACCATGAGAGGGCCGATCTTTGCGGAAAAGCGTGAAGTCGTTCAGGGAAACATTTGAGTCCGGGATCTCATTCGTCAGCCACGTTTCCGTGATGCAAGCAATGTCGACATCATTAAACTCCATAACACACTCACGTTCATCAACTTTCGGAGCTAGCGAGCGTAGATTACAGATCATGAGATTGGGAACACAAGGCGCCAACGAACAGGGCGCCCTTGACGGTGAATCTTGAACATCAACATACAGGGGCGCAGTTGGGGTTCCTGTGGACTTCACCACAGGATAATCGGTATCCACAGACGACCGGCGTTTTCGTCTCAAACGAAATGGCTTTCTGATACCAAGAGAACCGAGAGTATGCCATAATTCCTCCGATAGTCTCTGTTTTGACATGGTCTTCCCAAGTGAGTAGAATACCTCTGTATACTTGATGTTCTACAAAAGAGATCCAAAATATTTGGCGGTGCTTGTTTAGCATTAACAGCATACATTAATTTTGCAACTTCAAATACATAAAGCTCTCGTTCCAAATTCATTCGATTTCTTCGCTCACGTAAATGTTACAGGTTGAAATTAAATTCAGGTCCATTTGAATCAAACTAGGTGAAAATAAATCAAACTAGGTGAATTTAGTTAACCTAGGTTATTAATCAACTGTTTGAAAAGGAATTTTCTTTATGGGGTGTGGTTGAAAAAAAGGGCACGGTTTTTTTAGGGGGGGGGGGGGTTGAAAACAAAAAAAAAACCAAAATTCCATCCTCCTACTTTCCTCTCTACTCTCTTCCTTTCTTTTCTTACTCTCCTTCTGTCTGTCCCTATCCCTCTTAACCTTCCAACCCGCTGATCCATTCATCATACCTACCACGACTTTATCTACCCTTGACCCATTCAATTCCAAAAGTGTACATGAGAGAAAGAAATCGCATTGAATTGCACTTACCGAGTCTTGAACAGGGAAATTCTGACATCCCTTAGTATTGAGTCCTTCGCCGCAACTAACCGCTAAACCACACAGGACTTGGACAAGCAGTCGTCATTAATTTTAATAGCAAATACCTTTATCCTGGTGCAAGAGGGCCCAGACTCTTCTCGGTCATAGTAAATTATGCAAAAGTTTACTCGTGCGCAATGCGTGGCCCTGTACGGTTCGTAAAATGGCTTTCCGTCTTTCTCACTGCGTTCGTACGAAGGAAAATAATTTTCCTTCTCCAGTATGCTGACGCATAAAACACACTACAACAAGGTAAAGGCAGGCAGAGTGCAAACACTTGCCCGGCGGTAGTTTTAATGGCATCTAAGATGTGAATTACAATGAAGTATTGAAGAAAAGGATAAATAAAAGAAAAAACGCGCTAAAGAATAAAGGCAGGCAGAGTGCGAACACTTGCCTGAAGTACAACCAAACTTCACAATATATGTGACAAAAAATTATGTAAGCTTATTTCTATACTTAAAAAAGCATACAAGGATGAAAAAAAAGAAAATAAATTTACAAAATTAGCGTAAAGAAAAGACTGTCCATGAAAACTGAAAAACCACTGTCAGAAAACTAAGATACAGATATAGATAATAGATACAGGTCGTACTAGCAATGTGGCAACAAAGAACTAGAGCCTAAAACGAGGGAAAAAATCTTGTTAGCTGCAATCTACTTTCTAAAGGCTCTTTAACGTACACATTCTTAGCTTGTTCGGATCTCCAGCGACCGTGGAGCGTAAGTAATCTGTCGGAGCCATCAGATCCAGGTAGATTTTTGGCTATAAAAGTCGCTCCACCAGCCCTAAGACTATGAGTGCTGAAGCCTTTCGAATCTATGCCTATGGCTGACAGGGTTTCTTTAATTACCTTTCGCACCCCGCGCGCCGGCGCTAGACAACACCAACAACATAGTCTGGTGCGTGACTCGTGCGTGGTGCCTTCGGACAGACAGGACCAGCGCTTTATTACCCAACATAGTCTTACACTGTGAACGAGCTTGTGAAACCATATTGATAATACATGAACATCAATGTGAATATAGTTGACAACAGCCTGAAAAAAAGTACATAGAAATGTATCTATCTAGACGAAAAGTATAATATAGATAACCGTAGTCAAAAAATTTGAGTGCAAGGGCAGTACATAAGTGAAAAAATTCGCTCCTAGGATTAGAGCTTTAAGTTTTCTAGCTAATATAAAGTTAGGATACAGTTCTTGGTGGCTGTCCAGAAGGCGAGATAGTGAAAACTAGAAATTCTACTTTTTATACCAAATAATTAGCATATAATATACGCAGTTACATAATCATGAAGAAAAGGTAAATACGAAACAATTGTTCAAAATATCGGAAGCCTTATTTCAGAAACAATGTGAATACCTTAAATTATAGTTATGCTACGAACCGTAACGAACACGCTTTCCATCTACTCTTTGTTCCGTTGGAAAGCATTATTCCCTGGCCCTAGTATAACTAAGCTTTTTAGAGCACAATAGGTACATATTGGTTCTCTTGAAAAACCGTACTGCCCTAAAAATATAAACTGAGGAGTTGGGATCGATTCTAGCGGAAGCAAAATAGCGACAAAGAAGAGCGTGGGGACAGGTGATGCCCCCAAGCTTGGAAATAAAGACTTTGTTGCCTTCCCTGTATTGATCGGTTTTGCTAGACTTGACGAAAATTTCTAAATACTCAGTATGTATTGTGAAGTCTACGGCCAGTAAATCCAATAACTCGCTTATCCTAAAGAGGCCATGAAAACCTAACACAAATAAGAAGGCTGAACGTAAATCCTAAAGATTGCTATCTACGCGTGCAAATGCAAGGCAAATGCGATAAATCATATCAGGAGTAACGGGCTCCTTTTGTTGATGGATCTACTAAATAAACGCTTGCTAGCCTCAATAATATTGCGAGAAAGAGTGGTATCGACTGGGTTACCTAGGGGACCGTGGGGAATGATATCGTGCACCCACTTCAAAGCAGAAAAAAAGGCCAAGGAGAGAACAGCGTATGAATTTTTGGCATCCTGGAGATACGAGAGATATTCTGATATCAAAAGACTGTCGCATGGGAGAGTAACAATAATACCCTTAGACCTCCAATACTTAAGAAAACCTTTATAATGAAGGACGTATTTTTTAACAGAGGAGTTAGCTCTTGAAGGTAACAATTGCTATACCATACGTTGTCTACGGGAACCACACACATCACCCCAGGTGGTAGCCTTCTGCAAATCCTGCAAAGGATAACGAAAAAGAAAAACCAATAACAGTAAAGCTGTCGAGAAAAATAAAAAATTAGGCATGCGAGAGAAAATACCCTCGAATATGCACTTCCTAGCAAAAAGTAACGAAAAAGAAAAAAGAAAATATGCAAAATATGGACCACGCAGCCAAAACAGAAAAAGGAATATCTGGCCTCAAACGAGGACAAATCGCCACCCGGCATATAGAACCCTGCCAACCGGCGAAGGAGCACTTGACCTCTCCTTCAACTGGGTGGATGACACTGCCACCCGGCAAGGAGTAAAAGAACTCTCCTCAAAACAGGGTAAATGACACTGCCACCCGGCAAGGAGTAAAAGAACTCTCCTCAAAACAGGGTAAATGACACTGCCACCCGGCAAGGAGTAAAAGAACTCTCCTCAAAACAGGGTAAATAACACTGCCACCCGGCAAAAAATAACTGGAACAATTATCCGGTAAAAGTCCAGGTGTCTCCTCATTATCGATGATCTCTACGTCATTGCTCTGACTTGCTTTGCTGGCTCCCGGAGGAGGTGAGAGAGGTGCTTTTGGCTTGCGTTCCGAAGCCGGTCCCAAATTTGTATCCGCCCCCGTATCTTCTACTGTCGGTGCTCCAGTGCCCTTTTCTACCACATCGGAAAAAACGTGTCCTATTGAGAAGGCAATCGACGGCCTGGAAGAGAAAAAAATAAAAGAAAGGCACGGAAAACGAACGGGGAAAAAAAAAAGAAAAAACGGAAAAACGAAAAATAGAACAACACATAAGTGTACCTTTATAAAATAAACGAGAAACTAAATAGACGAAAAAGAAAACAATTCCTCTGCAACAACCACCGAGTAGCTTCGCACGTGATGACTACCTTGACGCTAAATACTCTTATATACCTATCTGGGGTCTCCAGAGACCCCACGCGCTAACAACAATGTGTTAGCGCCACGACTGGAATGCTCACGCTAAACTTCCGAAGGAAAATACATAAATACAAGTTGTGTTGATTCAGAGATAATCTACCAAAATTGGGTGAAGTTAAAGCTTCCAAAAAGACAAGAGAAAGCAAAATAACCCTTTTTATTGACGACAACTTTTACACCAATGCATTGACGTGGTTAGAAATACGTAATGAAGACAGCAAGGACTGAACAAATCTGACAAGTCAAGACGTAGCAATGATCAAAAGAAAAGGATGGAAACTGGAGGGTGGCAAAATATTATCCAAGAACGGAAAAGAAATTGTTCAAAAATGTCAACTACACCAAGTTATTTGCCAAACCCATTCGAATATTGCGCACAACGGAAGAGACAAGATGGACAAGTATATAAAGCAAAACTATGAATCAGTAGTATCCCAAGAAGTAATACAAATCTTTGTGTCACACTGCTCGATACACGAAGAACAAAAGTCGATCACCAGCAGGCAAAAACAGCCTGTGTTAGCCCCTATTCAAGCAAGAGAATACCTAACACATTTGCAAAATGGACCTAATGGACCTTAGAAACTTACCGTCTACATGTTCATGTCATTGCAAACACACTTGGATTCTCCACATGATTGATCATTGTACAAAATATTCAGAAGAAGAAGAAGAAGAAGAAGAACCTAAACGTGCTTGTTATTCACTTATCAAGTCAACAAAGGAGATAAGGACACCTCAACAGGAAAAAGCAAGAAACACACAAAGAAAATACGACAACAAAATGACAACAAGCAAACCCAATACTATTTTATTCCAAGTCAACAACTTTGTCAAAATAAAAATTAATTAAGTGGACAAAAGTCCATTACAAACAATCACACTTCTTGGTAAAGTAATTGAAAAGGAGCATGGATTTATGAAAGTTGTAACCAAATTTGGAATTATTAACACTTGGATTGCATGCGCACCAAACAGACTACAAATTACTGAAGACATGAATGTGTCATTGGACACAACTAAAACAAGTTTCACTGCCGCATGCAAAAGGCACTTGACCAGTGACACATGTACAAGAGGTGCAAAACCAAGGAAATGACTTCTCATTGTTCAACTACATGCAAGTAATGACTGTTTAATAAAGGTTACAAACTTTGTGGACTACCAGAAAAAAAAACTTTGAATTTGATTGTTCAAGTACTTATAACCACAAAGGGGTTTTATACTGAATTACATTTGTACAAGTAACTGTACATCATCCAATAATCTACCTACTAAAAAGTCACTTGTTTTTTTCCTTCCAGAAGCCAGGAAAATAAAAATAACACAAAGTTACATGAAGGTTATTCTTATTAATCAAGGTTTTGATTTTCTTCTGCTCTAAGATAAAAAAAAAAGCAGAATTAGATATCATGCACAGTATGCCTAACTTCAACCTTAATGCTAACCATTTAAAATCAGTGCTTAGACTTAATAACAACTTCCAAAGGCGTTTTTACAGACTAACTCATGAAAAACGTACGCTAACCACATCTGATTTACTTACCAATATACACCTACTTGCTAACAATTGACGGAGTTTTTGTTTATGTTTCCTACTTTCAATTTCAACCTAGTTTAAAATTAAATTTACCTAGGTTGAAATCATTTCAACCTAAATTTCATATTTAGCTGTAACGTAAACATTACATCTCAAGGAAAGGTTAGCGCGCACTTGCACCAATCTCGACCCCAGAGCTCTTCTCTTGACTGAGGGAGAGAAGAGCTCTGGGGAACCCTGAAACAAAGTGTCTTCCCATTGCTTTTAGTGAAGAACAATGAAAAGGGTCTTCGATTGGTGCATTCATGTTAGCGAGAGGAGTGAGCAGGCGCCGTAAGGTTAAAGAACCCTACGGCGCATGTTCTCCAAGTTTTAAGCCTCGCAAAAATATCCGTGTGTTAGTAAGCATGACGCATAGGAAACTCGAGTGTCTCTTTTCCCTTGATCCAACCCTCTGAGGACCAGTCGGTAAGTTTGAACGTGAGTAATGGCGAACCGAGAAATCCAAAACTTACACTCAAGGTAAACAACCCTTGGATAAAAATCAAAGTTCAAAATTTTGCCAGGCAGTTGTTCTGCAAACACACTTTCAAAATCTGAAGAAAAAAAAGGAAGTGATTTTTTTTTATCATAGTACCACTCTAAAGTGATTCCCTTGTTTTGCACCGTGCATTAACTGCGCATAACATTGCTACATCGAAGATGGCAACGATTCTGGCCACTTTTGCTGTTCAAATACTTTTGATCTCAATCATGATAACTCTTCTTGGTTAAGAAGTTGGTGGCCCCAGTCCTTTTGCGGAACATGATCGTTTGAAGCTGAAATTGCCCATTTGCCGTCCATTGGTTGTCGTGTTGTAAAGAAACGAGCACCGTGACCCCCTCTTTTTATTGGTGTTATTTTCTCGTAATATGTACACGGAAAACATATTATAAGGAGAAAAAAGGTTGGAAAGTAGAAGTTGTAGTATTTATATAATTATACATAAATGACTTGAAAACTGTATTTGGAGCCAGGCACTGAGTGTGAGGTGATGATGTAGCGGTCAAATTTGCTTGCACTTCTTTGTAAGATCGAGCAATTTGAAATCACTAAGACTATATATAGCCCAAAAATCATGTAGGCTCAAGTTTTCAGTAATATTAAGAACCGGTAGCTTTTGCTATATAACGACAATTTTGCCTGTACATGTTGGCCAAGTTTCGAACGCTTCTTGCGTAATTCGGTAAAAAACACTTTAAAAAAGGCATGCAGCGCGAAAACAAGTACGGTGACCCGTCTCTTTATTGCATTTTTCAATGTCCTGTCGATCCTGTGCATGTATATCACATGTGCCAAGCTTGACATAATTCTGGATAGTACGTCATTTTCAAGGGAATTACCTTAAAGCAAATTGCTGTATCATTGAATCAAATTGGTATTTTTGCGTAATAAGGTTGCGTTTTACATTTACCAAGAAATTCCGGAAATTCCGGTTGGGATGTAAATGGAACACACGTTTATGGTTCGTTCCACTGGAAAATTTCCGGAATAAACGGAACTTCTGAAAAGGTAGTCCTGTTTTCCCGTTGGAAACTTTCCGATGGAAATGTTTGCTCCATTTACAACTTTTGAAAGGTCTTACCACCTCCCGGCTATTCACGGCCACATTTTAAAATTTTGGCGCGTAAATGAGTTAAATGAAACACGTTTTTCACCCGATGGAAATTTCCATTGAAATTTCCGGAAATTTTTTGAGAATTGAAAACGCCCAGGAAGTCCAGGTTCCGTGCGCGTGGCTCCATAATCTGAAAGGAAATTTCCCGCCAACTGCTGCAGGGTAAACTAATGTTGACCATGCGTAATTGTTTCTAATGTAACCTGAAAATAAAACTCCCGCAAGGCAAAATGCGAGTGCTTAGCACGGGTAGGGGTGTCGTTTCATCAATAATTGAAAGCGCCTTGGAAAGCGAATGTATTTGAACTGCACCAAAACCATTACCTTCAAGCCCAATGAACGCAACTAGGACAGTAGCGAAAAGAAAGCTTGAAAAAATTCCGTTACGTTTGAGCCTGAATATTCAGACTGCTTGAAATTTGCATTGGCGATGATCGTCTATCTTTAAAAATGTATTCCATGTTTTCGTCTTGCGATCCAATCGTTCGTACTCAGTGTTTCTTCGATTTGAAAAATAAAGCAAACTTTAAATCAATTCAACCGAAGGACTACAAGAGTGCTAGTGGGGGTTATTCCAAGGAAACGACTCCACTGAAACAGTCTGAAATAGCGCGGAAAAAAAATGTAAATATGAAATCAATCCCAAGCGAACGCCACAAATAGTTATGAAACACACGGCAGCAAAATGTTATTGTTCCAACCATTCGAATTCCACCGTACTCATTCTGTGAAGAGCCGCAAACATTTAAGCCAAACCGTGAAATTTATACGTTACAGTTTCAGTTTCTCTTTGATAAGAATTTAAGTCAGCGACTGTTACTGGGGCTTACAGCGGTTATCGCTCACACGAGCCCCTCAGGGACAATTTTTTATATTTCGAAAGTAAAATTTAGGTAGACGTCAATCAAAGGTTTCATGACAAATTCAACTGCCGCCAAGAGAACAGGACTATTGTCATGGAAACATTTGATTGACGTTCGCCTAAATTTTACTTTCGGAATATGAAAAAATGTCGTTCACGGGCGCGTGTAACTGATAACCGCCGTAAATGCCCAACTCACGAAGCCCACCTTGCCAGAAAGTTCTTAGGGTCCAAAGTGTGCTTCCAGAATTTGGAAGTCTGTTTTGGTTGGTCTACGTAAATTCCGGTTTGTTTCAGCAGACGTTCGTTGACAAGGAAAAATTGCGTGATGAGTAACAAAAATGACTGCGCAGGAGGCTACTACTGGAATTTCGCCCGAATTTTTGCTATACGGCTCTACTGGTGTTACTACTGCTACTACTACTACCACAACTACTACTACTACTACTACTACTACTACTACTACTACTACTACTACTACTACACTACTACTACTACTACTACTACTACTACTACTACTACTACTACTACTACTACTACTACTACTACTACTACTACTACTACTACTACTACTACTACTACGGAGTGTGATTAACAAGGTCAGTAAAGTGGAATCAACCCAAATTGGAATTCGCCCGAGTTTTTGCTATACGGCTCTACTGGTGTTACTACTGCTACTACTACCACCACAACTACTACTACTACTACTACTACCACCACAACTACTACTACTACTACTACTACTACTACTACTACTACTACTACTACTACTACTACTACTACTACTACTATTACTACTACTACTACCACAACTACTACTACTACTACTACCACCACCACCACCACCACCACCACCACTACTACTACTACTACTACTACTACTACTACTACTACTACTACTACTACTACTACTACTACTACTACTACTACTACTACTACTACTACTACTACTACTACTACTACTACTACTACTACTACTACTACTACTACTACTACTACTACTACTACTACTACTACTACTACTACTACTACTACTACTACTACTACTACTACTACTGCTGCTGCTGCTGCTGCTGCTGCTGCTGCTACTACTACTACTACTACTACTACTACTACTACTACTACTACTACTACGCCGGAGTGTGATTAACAAAGTCAGTAAAGTGGAATCAACAGGCCCGGGTTGCTCCCTAACCAGCATTAAA
>OX421447.1:10051596-10084096 GCA_949126865.1 Montipora capitata
GGTTTGATCGTGGCGGACACGGTGGTGTACCAGTCGAAACAGAAACTAAAGGAAAGGCAAGGTTAATTTGTACAGCAAATTGTGGCCACCGTTTTTTTTTTTTAATGTAACAATCTGCAAGGGATGAAGTTTATTAGTCTTAAATAACGTAATGAATAACCACTGCGTGTTGCACAGTTTAGTAGCAGTGCTTTATTTTGATGTCCTTAATCTGGATTATATGATCTCAGATATGGGGTTAAATATAAGAAACAGGAAGTGTTAAAATCTGACCGTATGATGGAAAATGAAACGGATGAGTGGTGTTATTTTCCTCTCTTATTTTGCACCGTGTATGACTCACATCCGCCGCTTTCGTTCCAGTATGTTACATTTTTCACTTTTTCACTTGCAGACAATTCTGCCCTTTGTATTTCATCATTTGGCGTACTTACTCCTCCTCCGTTGAATTCTAGAATCATAAGAAGAACTGTGATGAAATTGTCGTTACTCAAACTGAAGGGGTCCAAACTTAAGAATGATTAAAAAATACGATGAAACCGTAAAACACTTTATTTTCAAATGTGCTGCGATTCATTCAATCGAAGCTCAGCTTGCCATGAGCTTCATTGTGGGTAGAAGAGGAATCATGAATGAATAAGTAAGGTATATTTAGCATTCGAACATTGGGAATCAAAAAATTTACGATTCCCGTAAAGAATAACGAATACCGAAAAATGAATATCGAACAAAATTTCAGTAACCAGCAATGAGTAACTGGGAAACTGAAAATGGAAGCAATAATGAATAGCCGAGATCCAATTATTCCGCTTCCACTCCCGATGCTTCAAGCTCACTGACTTTTTTTTTTGTTGTTGTTGTTGTTGAGTGCGAGCCAGATTTCAGTTCTTTCTGCGCAATTCAGACATCTGAGGGATCTTTCGATTCCCACGATCAGGTGCAAGGGGACGGAGGTTGTGGTAATGTCTTTCTTTCTCACTTTACATTGTGCACGAATTTCAGATCAGTGGCTTAGCTTATCAGCTGGAGTTTTGTATTTTCTTTCCGTTTACATTTTCTCCACTTTATCACGGTCTGGAAAGGGGGTGGTCCGGGTTAAATCTTGGCGCATTGACGACACTCATTCCCTCAACGAACTAAAATATGTCCCACTGACTTCAATACATCGTTGCTGTGGTTATCAATGATAAATGTTGTCAATTTCAACGAAGTCTACCGCAATATTTATTCCGTGTATGTAGAGGAATGGCCGTTTACAAACGGAGCAGCTTTTATATAAGAAAATTCATGATGAAGCGGGGAGATTAAAAATCAGTACTGAATATGAAAAGAGCGTTGTGAGTAGACGGTTTGATCATGGCGGACACGGTGGTGTCCCAGTCGAAACAGTAACTAAAGGAAAGGCAAGGTTAATTTGTACAGCATATTGTGGCCACCTTTTTTTTTTTAATGTAACAATCTGCAAGGGATGAAGTTTGTTAGTCTTGAATAACGTAATGAATAACCACTGCGTGTTGCACGGTTTAGTAGCAGTGCTTTATTTTGATGTCCTTAATCTGGATTATATGATCACAGATATGGGATTAAATGACCAAATGAATAGTAAGAAACAGGAAGTGTTAAAATCTGACCGTATGAAGGAAAATGAAACGGATGAGTGGTGTTATTTTCCTCTCTCATTTTGCACCGTGTATGACTCACATCCGCCGCTTTCGTTCCAGTATGTTACATTTTTCACTTTTTCACTTGCAGACAATTCTGCCCTTTGTATTTCATCATTTGGCGTACTTACGCCTCCTCAGTTGAATTCTAGAATCATAAGAAGAACTGTGATGAAATTGTCGTTACTCCTAACTGAAGGGGTCCAAACTTAAGAATGATTAAAAAATACGATGAAACCGTAAAACACTTTATTTTCAAATGTGCTGCGATTCATTCAATCGAAGCTAAGCTTGCCATGAGCTTCATTGTGGATAGAAGAGGAATCATGAATGAATAAGTAAGGTATATTTAGCGTTCGAACATTCGGAATAAAAAAAAGTACGATTCCCGTAAAGAATAACGAATACCGAAAAATGAATATCGAACAAAATTTCAGTAACCAGCAATGAGTAACTGGGAAACTGAAAATGGAGGCAATAATGAATAACCGAGATCCAATTATTCCGCTTCCACTCCCGTTGCTTGAAGCTCACTGACTTTTTTTTTCTGTTGTTGTTGTTGATGAGTGCGAGCCAGATTTCAGTCCTTTCTGCGCAATTCAGACATCTGAGGGATCTTTCGATTCCCACGATCAGGTGCAAGGCGCCGGAGGTTGTGGTAACGTCTTTCTTTCTCACTTTACATCGTACACGAATTTCAGATCAGTGGCTTAGCTTATCAGCTGGAGTTTTGTACTTTCTTTCCGTTTACACTTTCTCCACTTCATCACGGTCTGGAAAGGGGTGATCCGGGTTAAATCTTGGCGCATTGACGACACTCATTCCCTCAACGAAGTAACTTAGTTCGTGTGTCCCACTGACTTCAATACATCGTTGCTGTGGTTATCAATGATAAATGTTGTCAATTTCAAAGAAATCTGCCGCAATATTACTATCTATTATATACACTTGTATAATTTACGTTCACTCTGCAAAACACATCACTAAATACCATGGAAACCTATTCTTGGTTTTCACGTGACGTAATCAAAATTAAAAATAAGGAATTATCAGTCCTTTTGAGATTTTAGTTTAGTTGGTTATTGGAACAGCTGAATACTTATCTTTTCACAAATTTTCAATTTGATAGGGTTTTTCGTCTTGTGATAAAGCAAGGTTGAATTTCTAATTGAATTGCTAAGCTTTTGCGTGACACGATATTAAAATTGCGGTCGAGAATGCTGTCACTTAGGTGAGAAAAGTGACATCCCGCTGAGATTTTGCAATCTGAACAGTCCTTGTATGAAAATAAGTACTCATATATATGTTTATGAGCCCTCAGAAGATGACTACAGTTTTTGTTAGCCTCCGGCCGCCATATTTGTGCCCCTAAGAGGGACACAAGCATGGCGTCTCCATACAGAGCCTTATAAATTTGAGTGAAACCCAGTGAAACATTTCTTCGAATATCTCCCGCACGAAACATCGCACAGACCTGAACCTTTGCGAGACTGTTTGAATATTCATCTTCTTTTATCTGTTGGATTCTTGAGTTTATTGGTTGAATGGTTTCGATGATGATGTGACAGTGAAAACCGGCAATAGGTTTGGCTATCTCTTACCAACGGGTTAGCGCTAACCATTGGTTAAAGACTCTTTGTCGAACGGCATGCTTTTCGCGCGTTTGTTTAGATGTATAGCCACTCTCTTGTGACAATTTGCGGTGTCCTTTCCTACGGGCAAACGGAAGAGAAGTTGACTTGAAGAATAGAAATGTATACTTCCAATAAATAAAGCAAAGCACATCTCTAACACCATGTCAAAGATAATCGGGTTTTATCACTTAACGCGGCCCGCGTCACGACAACGATTCAAATATAGAACAGACATCGATAAAGTACATCTATTTTCTTCGATTCCTCGTTCTTTCGAGTTCTTGTGAAATGGATGGACGTTTGTCTTTTTGATGACAATATGAGAAAGAAATACTATTATTTTGTTCGATAATATAAAAAGTTGAGGCAAATCAGTTGCTCAGAAAGACTCTGCTGCAACTGTTGCAATCTACACTGCGAGCTGAGTCTCCGTCGATCTTCCTAGAGAAGTCGGGAAGAGGACTCGTACACAAACGGCTTGCTCACTTTTCAAAACGGAATGTAATGCGACTAGTAAATTTTAAATCGACAGCGCTACAGTTCTTTCTTAAGAATCCCACTAGCCAGAACTTTCTTACTCCCAAAATCCCGACAATTTGCGACCCCATTCTAGTAACTCTGTCGGGAACTCTGTCGAAAATGCCAACCCCATTATAGTCAAACAGTCGTGAAAATGCGACTTCATCCAGCGGCACATCCCCATTAGCCATTAATAGTAGGAAGTACACCCCCCCGTGGCTTGATTTCAGCCAGGTTTAAGGTACGGAAGAGACTTGGGTGAAAGTGTTGCTGATGACGCATCAGAGAATTAATTTGACAATAGTAAGGCGAGGACAAGGTTTGTCCTTTAACTATGATAACATCATTAAAGTCATGCGATGAAACACACAATGACGCACTGTATTCAAAAAGCTTTAGCACCTGTTCGTTTTTGTCTAGAAACACAAATTACACGAGGGAAACATAGAAAACCAATCATGAATTATAGATCACGAGATTATTAGCCTTCCTTTAAAATAGGGGAATTTTTTTTTCCCCGATTGAGCTACGAAACTACACAACCGCCCAGGATCCACTTTAAACCTATACGTAGATCGACCTAAGATGATTATTTTGCTTAAAATCTTAAAGGTGTTCGTTGTGATCCATTTATTCATTAATTACATCTCATAGAGGAAACGTCTAGATGGGAGTTTTTTACTTAACCACGAATATCGGTCACATGAAAGTAGTCTTTTTTCCGCCGAATGCAAGATTTGATAAGAGGTAAAGGTGAGACAGCCTTTCGCTTTTTTTTTCATCTCCTTTAGGGATCAAACAATCACTCCTTGTTTTCAGTCGTATCAATTTAAATTGGCAACGAGAAACTTCTCTGTGTGAATTTGAGTAAACTGAGCATTCATTGGGCTTACTTGATCTGAAACGTAAATAATTAATAAAGAAAAAGTAAAGTAAAGTAGCCATATTTAACGTCGATAACTCGTAACAGTAATTCAACTGACAAACCTGAGGTCGACGGTTGCGCTCATTTTACTCCCCCCTCTCCATCAGTGCTCCGTTTTACGGGTATTTAGAACTCTAAAGTGAATATGACAGGATTTTTTTATGCTCGATTGAATGTACCCATTGTTCTGATAACAACTGCAAAAAAATTTTTCGATTTCCATTTTTCTTCCCTTAGTTTTAGCCATTAAAAGCGCAGAATTTCACTTCCGGCGGGGCACAAAACCGCGCGAGTACAGAAGGGTGACTGGAAGTGATTGTGACGACATCTCATGAACGTTTGTTAACATCTCTTCTTCATTCCCTTGAGATATTTTCATGTGAAGGCTTACTACGGTCGGTAGATGCACTGTATCCGGCTGCAATAACACGAACGACGAAGAAAATGATTTTTCTATCAATGAACTAGACGGTGATTCCAAGCCAAAAGCTATCAAAAGAAGAGGAAAGTGGATATCTTTCGTAAACTTGACGAGGACGAATCTGAGTGTCACAGGCTAAAAAGAACACGCGGTGATTTGCTCGGTGCATTTTGCGCCAGACGATTTCACACGCATTTTTCTTTCAAGGATCAAAGTTTATCATAAGCGGTTAAAACATGATGATATCGGAGTTGTTTCACAATACAATACAATACAATACATACTTAATTGACCGCTCCCCATAGGGGCTTTTCAGAGCCAATGAAACAATCAACGAAACAACAGAACACAACAGCAACAACTGTTAAGAATCCCAACTGGCCGAAGGCAAACCAGTTGGCTATTTGCAAGTGCAGCTGGGAAGTTGAACCAGGGACTACCAGGAACAAATTCAGCGAGTGGTCAGAGCGCGTCTTGAACCCGGAATCTCCAGATCTCAAGGCAAGCGCCCTAACCACTGGGCCACACTGTATGATTACCAAAGAAAGGTATACAAGCAGAGGACTACGTATGAAGCAACGTTCGGTAAGTTACAACTTGCCTTCATGTAATGTGTGACATGTAGCTTAAGTTTTTTTTTTCTTTGGTATTATCATCTACCTCTTGATACTGTGGCTCCCTTTCAGGACTGCTTGTAGCACTTGAAAATCTCCCTGCACGAGATAACTCTCAAAAAAGGCCCAAGGTCAAATATTAACAATTAACATCCAATAAAATTTGACGGAGGATGGAAAGTGCAGGTTAGGGTTGCAGGTCATTGTTTTACTATAACTGAAACATCCTAAACATTTACAAAATTGCTAACCTTAGGCTAACATTGTTTTTTAGGCCGAATGTTAGCATTAGTAAAGTTTTGGGTTGTTTCAGCTTTGGTGAAACAGTGACCTGCAACCTGCAGTTTACACCCTCCGAAAATTTGATCGGAGTTTCTTATGGTTCAAACAAGTATCTGCGTATATTAAATGGGTAAGGTATGTCAAATTATGAGAAGACTTGAAAATTTTCAGGCCATCGGCATGATCAAGTCCGGCACGACAATTTACTATTTTTCTTATAGAAAATTCCAGCTGATACTTGTGTATTTTGTGGATTATCCCTCTAAGTCTCGTCTCGTGTGAAACTGAGTAACTTTCTTCAAGACAAAGAACAAGGGAAAGGCTTTGACATTGCCATCAATTCCTACCTAAGCATTGTACGAAAAACACAAGACTTAAGCTACATGCGCGTGAACACAATACACAAAAGCAAGTCGCAACTTACTGAGCGTTGCTTCATACGTAGTGCTCTTCTCGTATATCTTTCTTTGATGATCTTACACTGTGAAATTTTGGCACTAGAACAACTCCAATGTCATCACGTTTTGGAAAACGTTCATCCTTGAAAGAAAACTTGCGTGTGAAATCGTTTGGCACAAAATGCACCGAGCAAATCACCGCGTGTTTTTTTTTTTTTTTTTTTTTTTTCTCCGTACTGACACTCAGAGCTTCCTCGTCAAGTTTACCAAAGAGACCCACTTTCCTCTTCTTTTGATAGCTTTTAACCTGGAATCACCGTAAAACGGTATTTCATGGATAATGGATAAAAAAAGTCATTTTCTTCTTCTTTCTTGTTGTTACAGCCGGATACAGCGCATCTACCGAGCGTATTAAGCCTTGCTTCACATGAAAATATGTCAAAGGACTGACCAAGAGATATAAACCAGGGGCACCCAACGAGAATATAGTTCAAAACTACTTAAACATAGCATTGTCAAACATATTTCAGTATTTAAACGGTAGATATAGGCATATTTTTATCCCCTAAAATCTGTTTGGATTTCCTAGCTGAAAGTCTAGTGATCCGAAAATTATAGGGATTAAAACTTACCTTTCGAAAATTTCAGCCAGAAAAATAGCTTCCGAAAATTCTAATCCGTTAAAAATGGGCAATTATACCATTTTGATGTTCGAAAATCCTAGGACAGGCAGGCAAGCAAGAAATTGTACAACAAATGTTCCGAAAATTCTAGATCTCAAAATTTGACGTTTGGTGCCCCTGATAAACTAGCTGTTTTTATGAAAAGTGAAATGCTGCGAGAATTGAGAGACAATTGTTTCTGCAAGCATCAAAGATTTCCTATTATTATTATTATTATTATTATTATTATTATTATTATTATTATTATTATTGTTATTGTTAGGGTTAGGGTTAGGGTTAGGGTTAGGGTTAGGGTTATTGTTATTGTTATTGTTATTATTATTGTTATTGTTATTGTTGTTGTTATTATTATTATTATTATTGTTATTATTATTATTATTAAGTCAGAACAAGACAATATAATAACAGACAGAAAACATACCAACGGTGTTATTTTATTATAAATTATAACGTAACAGGTCGGTCTGGTATGTTGGGATCAAGTGTGATAATGGCTGACCAGCGTACTCGATCTGGTAAATATGTCAGCGAGATTGTCTCTGTATCTAGAATACTTTGCTCTTGAAAAGCCTTAAGGTAAATAGCATCTTCTTCTGTCCATAGCTTATCAACTGTGTGGGCCGTCCATTGAAAAACATCACACGAGTTAGCACATAACAGAGCTGAAAGACCCGTAAAAGCACATTGTCTTCCTCTGCAAACGACGGTCACCTTGCTGAATACTGCCATTAACGATTAACGTAGCGTTTGACATTGTATAATCGTATAAACGTACCTTTATATTCTTCTCAAAATCCTCCTAAAATCCTAAAGCATTTGACAAATCCAACAAAGCATATGCCAATCCTAAAGCATGTATAGTGATAGGTCCATAGCCGCTGACCGATGTACTACGTATTCAGAAAAGGAAATATCGTTAGCCAGGAAAAATCGAGTATGGAAAGCGCTCTATATACGTGCGCAGGCCTACTCGGCCCAAGGAAACACAGGTAACCGTCCAGATTGGTGCTGCTGTTCGCATGCTGCACTCGCTAGCAGCAACAAGCCTTCCCGAGATGACGTCACAATCATCTCCAGTTTTCCTTCTGTACTCGCTCAGTTTTGTACCCCGCCGGAAGTGAAATGCTGCGGTCTTTTAATGGATAAAACGAGGGGAAGAAATCGAAATGGAACAAATCAGGAAAATGGGTTCATTCAATCAAGCAAATAAAAAAAATCTTATACATACACTTTAAGCTACACTGAAAGCAAAGAAGTTGAAACAAGGAAGTGAGGTCCTGGAATCGAACTCAGCACTTCTTGCTCTACGGCCATCCTTGCTCCTGATAACAACCAGAACAATAATAGTAATAATAATAATAATTGTCAGTGGATGCAAGAAGCTTGCCCAGAGAGCGGGTACACTGGGAGTTGTGCAGGAAGTATGGGATAGAGTGTACTGACAAGTGGTATGACCATCAACCCTTGCCAACAGCAGAAAATGGAGACGTGAGGATTACCTGGGACATGACTATCTACACAAAGTGCTGAAGCATAAGCGGCTAGATATTACTGTAGTGCATAAAGACACACAGAAATGGACACTTATTGGCATAACTGTGCCAGCGGACCAGAACATCACCAGAACTGAAGAGGAGAAGGTTGAAAAGTACCAGGAACTAACATTTGAAATCAAAAGGATTCATGGAACCTCGAAATTCACAATAATACCTGTCGTGATTGGTGCTCTTGGAAGCATATCAAAAGGTGGAAAGACCTGGTTTGGCAAGCTAGATGTACCTGACTTCCTTGGAAGTGTACAATTGTCGGCCATTCTTGGAAATGCTCACCTGATGCGGAAAGTGTTGCCTCTAAGCTACAGAGAGTTGCTGAGACACAATAAACATTACCCAGTAGAACTCATTAATTATATACAGCTATTTCGAGAAAGTTTGTCAAGAATAAAGTGCACGCGACAATCCCGAAAGGTAGTATGGGATATGATCAATACCCTGTTTCTAACGACTGTAGCTGTCGAACCTACTTTTGTTACTTTCCTTCAGCACACGCAAACATATATCAGTGGCCTCCCGTACGATTCTTTTAAATTTCTTTGAAAAACAGTGCACTTAAAATCACCCACAATACCTTTCAGGATTGTCGCGTGCACTTTTTCCGACAACCTTTCTCAAAATAGCTGTATACCTGATAATGGACGAAGCCTTTCAAGTCGTCTACCTTGGAAACTGAGGAAAACTGTTTGCGCGCAGGATGTGTAGAGTGCGTCTTTAATGTCGGACGATAGGCTGAGTCAGCATTTTCAAGTTCTGCATTCTTTGCATCGATTATTGAGCATTTCGTGTGTCAGGTTGAAACGAGTGTTTCAAAACACACAGCATAATCAGCTGGTGCTACCTGGTTGTTAGCGTTATGAAGTATAGCCTCAGGCGTAGCTGAAAAGACAGTTTTGCAACTGTGGTTTTATAACTCCTGATACTTATTAATTAAATATACCTGATGATGAACGCAAGCCTTTCAAGTCGTCTATCTTGAAAACTGCGGAAAATTACTCCTTGTTTATTCGCTGTATTGTTACTCTATCTTTAGTCAAGACTTGAATCTTTACTCGAGCAATACAAGATACTGAAGGAAATTTACGGTGCCGAGATGTTAATACCAAGGACCTGAACTTTCAGTGTAGCAACCTGTAGGCGAGAACTCCTGTTACCGTCCGTGAGTGAGTTAAAACCGTATCCATATCTTTTCTTTTTCCTGTGAATTCATGATTACTTTATATGAATTACTTATTGCAATGGTTTATCAGTAAACATATCAAATTGTGTTCGTAAGAGCACGTAGCTCTAAAAAGAGTTTTAATTCCTATTCAGCAACTGATAAATATTTCAGTCAAGATACAGTTGTTTCCTTGCAAATGAGAAGCATTTCTGTGGAATATTTAGCTGCGATAGCCTTTACGATAAAAGTTAAGTTTCATGAACACATACAGCCTCGTCAAGGGTGTCATTTGAAGAGTTTGGAACGAAAATAATATTAATGTCAACGAAAAGTCCGACGTGCTCTATATATCGTGCGCGATTATTCCTTCTCGATCGTTCGCGTTATACGCTTAAAACACGTTTTTTTTTTAAGTACCCATTTTCATTGCTTAATAATTCCAATAATAAGTCCACAAAGCGCCAACCCATGCAAATACGTAACAATGAACAACGAGAAGCGTTTTGCATATTGACATGGATTTTCATTAGAAATTAAACTTAAATATTATTGAGCGGAACTTTTTCGTGGATACGAGAACCCTCTAGAAATTTAGGCAAGCATTTTTGATTCAGCCTCTGTACTGGTAATTTGACTAGTTTCAAACACGAAATTGCACAGTCATTCTGAAGCATTTGCAATCGAGATAGGCAACTTTGTGAGTTTGAATTCCTTTCACCGGCGACGATTAACCTCGGGAGGTAAAAAAATAAGATAAATAAGTCAGAACAAGGGGACCTTGTCCTTCTTTCTCTTAATCAAGAATTTTAGTGTACCTAAGTTTCGTTTTCTGGTTTTTTAGCACCTTGCGAAGATGTTAAAGAGCCTGAATTTTTTTATTACGTTTGAATTCGCAAATTGCAATTACGAGTACGGAACAAAAGATGAAACGCGAATAACCAGAATACGGGAGGTTCTATTAATCATTAGATGACTAATCTATCCTGTGGGCCAGGTGGAATCTTGCTAATGGTCTGCTACTTTTCTCATGGTTGAAAAACTCTTGGGAAATTAATGAAGTTAAGATTTTCGCTCTTTTTATGCTGCAAGCCGCTATCTTTCCAATCTTTATTCGAGATCTTGGCCATCCCGTAACTTCTGCTATTGGGAAACTGCAATTTTCCTTCTTTCAGTTACCAAAGCCCTCCAGTGGGGTTAAAGCTGTCGAACGAAAATTTATGCAATTGAACGTTAACAACTCTACTACTGTGATATGAATCGCTTAATACAAGTTGCTTGTGATATTCCAATTGAGGATAAAAGAATTTCGATTTTTTTTTTAAGTTGAAAGGTTGTGCTGTCTCTCTAATTGACAGAAGCTGATCAACCTTTGATGATAAATGCAATTTTCACAGTTTTTTAATGCCATGTTTTTTTTAGGAAAAGATAATGGACCTCAGGGCAAACACAACAAAAATGACTCTCGTTGACTCTGGTAAAATTTCACTGATTTTTAAAGTTACTTTATGAATAAGGGCTTTGAATATTTTTCTGGGCATTCAGGATATGAAACATGACAATTTTTTTTTTGATATTGAGCACTTCTAGAACCTTCAAATCAAAGCGCAAAATTAGAAGATTCGAGTGAAGATATACACAATGGTTTAACACAATGGTACCTTTTGATCATCCTGCCTGCATTAATGGCCTATTTTTCACTGGGTAAATGATTTAAAAGAAATGTTGCGTAGTCCTTACTATGGAATGAACTCTGCTCAAGAGTTCATTTCAGCTGTCATTTGTCACCGGTCTTATTCGTATTAAGGAACTGTCAGAAATAAAGCCATCCCCTTTTATTTCGTTGAGCGTCGAATGCGTTTGTTGAAAAAGAAAATCATAAGTAGTCTCGGAATCGAAGGCCTGCTACCCCAGCATCATTGCTGCGGAGCCTGGAAAACAACAAGACGTGAACCCAAAATCAATGTGGCGGAAACGTTGGTTGATGTTATTGTAAAATTAAGATAACATGGGAAAAAAATCAAACACTGAATCTCCTATGCGACATAAAAATGATTTAACAACGTCGTCAGGCTTTTTTTTTTAAATGCCAAAAATTTGGGTCGGTCGGACCACGCCAAACGGAGAAAAAAAGAGGATGTCCTAAGGGAAGCAATTGTATCCGATGGACTTCTCTCGAGTGGTAAAATCGGTTTAAGGTCGGCAGAAAGTCCATAAATTTATCATGGCTTGTTGAGTCGTTCCAGTTGCCAATACAAAGAAACGATTTTTGCGCATCGGCTTTTGATTCTGAACACTGTCGCGTACCCTAGCTTCGGCTTTAAGTAATCTCTCAACTATTGCAAAAGAGATGAAGCAGATAACTATACTGGGATCATCACTGGGTGCAAATTGAGAGCACGTTTATGGTCGTGCGAGACTAAGATGATGAAGATAATTTTGTCCTAGTGGTGACAGGCGAAATGAAAACAAGAGCTAAATATAACCCTCGATTGTTTTCGCCTTGGACTCGGCGAGCTAAGACAAAGCAAATCCTGAAGTCGCTGCGAGTGGCCTACTATCTTGTTGGCCAAATGTTCTGGTCCCTTTAAGTTTACATGGCGACACCTAAGATCTCATTTGTAGCGTCTTACGACCTTTGGTTTCAGGCGCTTCACTGTAAACATGACAGAACAACTGCAAGTGAAAATTAAACTAATTTAAATCCCACCAAATAGTACGTCAAGACGGGTGTTGCAATCCGTTCTAGTCCCGGGCTAATACTTGAAATCGAGTCAAACCGATTTCTACAATTAGAGGATGAAAGAAATATATGCTCGATGAGAAATTTCCTACATCCGCGAGGCCATGTACATTATCCTCTCTATATATGTTTTTCTAAAACTTGATATTCTCAATTTTTAGCTTTCAACATTTTTTTAAATTTTCTTTCTCTCGTTTTAGATGGAAAAACTAACTAATAACAACACGGCACCAACAAAAGCTGTGAGAAACAACTCTTCCCAAATAGGAAGCAACTTGGAAGGATACATTTGGTGCTCCTTATTTGTAGTAGAAGCCATGATCATCATAACACTCAACATTTTGACAGTCATCGTTTTCATCAAGAAACGTTGTTTGCGCAGGCGCAGTACTTACTTGCTCATTAACCTGTCATTGGCTGACTTGTGTATCGGAGCGCTCGTGATACCAACTTCAGTATTTCGTCGTGGAAACATTTTTGGTCTGTGGAAAATTGAAATGTCGGATGCAGTGCGCTTTTCCACATTTGGAATTGACACTTTATTCTTTGGGTGCTCTCTTGCGTTTCTAGTTTCAATATCAATCGAAAGACTACACGCTATGCGAAATCCAATGCGACATCGTTTGGTGTCCAGTTCGTCTTACAGGATGTGGGTATTCAGCGTTTGGGTTGCGTCAGTGATCTACACCACTCTAACGATTTCATTATTGTCTTTTGACGTACTTGGGCTACTAGTCTGGTTCATTGTGGCTGGGTGTGTCCTTGCATGTCTTCTAATACTAACCTTCTGCTATTTAGCCATATTTGTCACCGTACGACGCAGCAAGGACCCTGAACTCACTAATCGTCACGGTAGAACTGAACGAAAATTGACCGTGACACTGTTCATCGTCACGCTTGTCTCTTTATCTGTTTGGCTTCCTTACGTATTATTCACTTTCCTGGAAACTACACTGTTGCGTTTGCTGTCAACTGGAGCGCTTTTGCGAGTGCGGAGTATCTGCGAATTTCTCTTCTTTGCTAACTCCTTTGTGAATCCAATATTGTACACAATCAGAATGCCTGGGTTCAGAAAAGAACTTCGTTCAATCGTGTCACTTTCTGTACCATTTAGATTGAGGGTTTGCAAGGATAAGATAACCGGTCCATCAAAAAACAAAAAATACGTTGTAAACCAGATAGGACCTGTTTTACAGGGAGGTAGCATTTCAGACAGGTACGGTATTAACTTAAAAGATCTTAATTCTGGGAGAAGCAGAAATGCAATTTTTCGCGTCCTGCCGGTGTCATGAGTGTGAGGATGCTGTAATCGATGCAAAATGCCTCGCAGATCACTATTGTGGTTAAACGGCTCTTGTTGAGACGGCATTCGGCCGCGAATTTCCTGTGATCGGCAGCTGCACTTATATCCAGATATGTACCTAATGTAGGTGCATGTAGAACAAGTTATTTATTAGGGACCTTAGAGCTAGTTAAAATCGAACGTCGTAAAACCAAACCAAAGTAGACTGTTCACAGTCCCCTATTTTTCCGTTTGATCGTCGGGTTCACCGCCTTTGTTTTTAAAAGCGAGCGCGAACTGGGGAGAGCGATATAGAAAAAAACAAACATGGCGGCAGTTTGTGCTCGATCCCCACCATCAATCGGGAAAATAGGGGACTGTGAACAGTCTAAAACCAAAGTAATTACTTTGGCCAATCAAAAAGGACGGAGAAAATCTTGTAAACCAATCAAAAAACTCGAAGTAATTAGACGTATTTCCTAGCCATCTCGGTTACAGAAACTAGTCTGCCAGAAACCAATAAATTTTGAAGCAAAAATGAAATGGCAAGTTAAAAGTATGAACTACCTTGAGTATCCAAGGAAATGATTCCGTGGTTGTCGAGTTTTTGGCACAAATAATCCCAACTGTTTGTTTCGTCTTGTGGTTTTGTGGGTACTGGGGACGCGTGACTGACTCCGAAGACATTTGAATTTTGAGCGCATGCTCAATACGAAATATCGAGGCGGCTAGGAAGATTGAAGAAGACTCTGCTCGCTGTGTAGTTGCAATCGAGTCACGTACCCAAAAAGCTTGCTCATTTTGGTCAATACCAGGAACGTTTGACCCCGACACATAAGCCTTATGCGAAAAAAAATCATTTCAGCCATAGGTTGTCTGATATAAGATTAAGATTTCGGGGGACAACGTCCGAGAATATTAATTTTTAAAGAGAAAAAATTCAAACAGAGAAGAGAACAAATTTAATGTAGCTCACTAAGCACAAACAATGACTTCAGCAAATGATACTCGAACTCCGTTGATCCCGAACTGCATGACTTCCGTGGCTCAGGTCTCTGAGGACTTCATTCGGAGATATCTGCAAGTTGCCATCGTCACTTCACGGTCCAACTGCTCAGTTATCCACTGGTGTTTTCACAGGCGCCTCAAACTCAGTGTGAGGGAAAGCCAACATATCCCACAAAAATATAACGATTTGGATGGGAATCCCGATAAAAAGGCTTAACCAGATGATTATATGAAAAAATTCTCAATTAAAAAGCTTAACTTTATTTCCATTGTGAGTAGCTTTTCCAGATCCAACACGATTTGAGCCATTTTTCAATTTCTCGGTTGCCCACCCTATTAAATAAAATAAAATACCAAGGCTGCACACTCCATTCTGGGGACCCCCACCAAACTGATTCAAATATTCGGAGATGAAATGTTCCCGCGCTCACAATCAATTGACAGTCTATTTTATGGCCAATTGTAGACCCCATCTTGGTCACTTTTTGGTAAATGTAATTTTAGCGACCCCAACTTAATATTATTAATTATTATTAAACTCTTTCGGTGATGGAAACATTCGTCCGTTCATTCTCGCCAATTTTTCCTATATACCACTCTTGCTAGCTTGATTTCAGCCAGGTTGAAGGTACGGAAGTGACTTGGTGAAAGTGTTGCTGATGACGAGTCAGAGGAGGACAAGGTTTGACCTTTACCCATGATAAAAATCATTAAAGTCATCTGATGAAACACACAATGACGCATTGTATTCAAAAAACTCTAGCAATCAGTTTTTAATTACAGCTCATAGTGGAAACGTCTAGATGAGAGTTTTCTCAGAGCTTCAGTATTTACGGTCAAATGAAAGTAGTCTTTTTCCGCCAAATGCAAGATTCGTACAAGAGGTAACGGTGAGACATCCTTTCGCTTTTTATCATCTCCTTCCGGGATCAAACAATCACTCCTTGTTCTAGTCGAGTAAATTTAAATTGGAAACGAGAAACTTCTCTGAGTGAATTTGGGTGAAATGAGTATAAAGTAGGCTTACTTGATCTGAAACGTGAATAAATTAATAATTAACATTATTATATGGCTCTGTCTCACGAGGACTGGGAACTACAAAATTCACGAATTTGATTGGCTAAAATCGATATTGACCGCGGTCTAGATTTTCCCATCTAGACCGGCATCTAGACCGGTAGTGTTTTGCGGTGAAAAGATGCAAACTAAAATGCAAACATATTGAGTATTTTCTTCTACCAATATTTATTTAGGGAAGTGCCAAACAGCATGATGACAAAAGAGAGGATGACGAGCAAACTTTGACAGAATTAAGTTCAGCTCATCGCCACTCATCGCCGTTCGCAAGCAAAATGTCAGTTAGTACAAATCAGTTACATTAAACGAATTAAATTGTTCTTGTCTGGTCATATAATAAACATTTTATTAACCGAGCTAGGTCGGTCTGTATGGGAGAATCTTGACCTCGGTCGCTGGTACAGACCTTACTGCGTTCGTTCTGTACAGGCGACCTCGGTCAAGATTCTCCCATACAGACCTCCCGCTCGGTTAATAAGAACTAAATAATAATAATAACAACAACAATAATCACAATAATAATAATAGTACTAATAATAATAATAATAATAATAATAATAATAATAATAATAATAATAATAATAATAATAATAATAATAATAATAATGGTACGGCAACAATCTTGAGAACCATCCTTGAATCCTGAGGTAACTAGTTGTGACTTGACTTCAAAAAAAACTCCAGCAAAGCATAGTGTTAGTCTGAAATTCCAGCCGTCTCCCCCAGGCTAGGGTTAGGGATGAGAAGGATGGAATCTCAGACTAAGTTGCTGTGAACGTACAATAAAAATAATAATAATAATAATATGAAAAGAAATGAAGAACCCATTGGGAACTCGGAAAAATACGAGCCCCAGATGAGATTCGAACCCACGACCCTTCATGTTCTTGTCGGATGCTCTAACCACTGAGCTACTGGAGACTCTGGTGGTGAACAAGGGTGAAATGTGGGTCTTTGACTCAAGCTGCATTACGCAGAGTCAAATATCGACTGACAGCATAGTTCATAACTGCATCGCGCAGTCACCTTAGAGCATATCTTAGATGCGGCCAACCAACCACCCAAGTGAGCGATTGTGAGAATGATGTAAACATATGAAATGAAATAGCAATTCACAAAGGAGATTTGAAAGGGATCAAGATGGGATGACTGAGGTGGAAAAATGTACCAACATCATTTCTACAGAAGTAAAAAGACGATGGGAGGTCCAAAGGTAAGGTGGTTTCCAGTCCAGACTCAACATGTTACTTACGAAAACGCCCCATGATCCACTTTTAAACAACTCCAGCAGGGATTTTAAGTGTACTGTTTTTCAAAAACACATAATTATAATTAGGAAAAGGATTGTTTTCAATATCAATTTTACAAACGCGTTTTGGCAGAAAATTTCTTCAGGTTGTATGTCGCAGTCGAGAAGATGCTTATTTCAGTGGATCTCTTGTATATTAATTTAATCCACATTTGAATAAATAAAGGGACAAAAATTGATGAAGGAATGCAGATTGCAACGATAGGCTTGAATTTACGACGGTTTAAATTAATTAAAGGGAAACTTTGGAGTACAGGGTGTGTAGACTGCGTTTTTAATGTCGGGCATGCATGAGGTGATAGGTTGAGTCAACATTTTTCTGCATTGCTTGCATCGATTATTGAGCATTTCGTGTCTCAGGTTGCGACAAGTGTTTCAAGTCACACAGCATAATCAACTCAGTGGCACTACCTGGTTGTCAGCGTTATATGTATAGCTCCAGGCGTAGTATAAGACAGTTTTTCCAACTGTAATCATATCGTAATCTTTTTATATCTCCTGATACTCATTAATGAAATATGCCTGATAATGGACGAAGCCTTTCAAGTCATCTATCTTGGAAACTGGGGAAAATTGTTTGTGCACAAGATGTGCAGAGTGCGTCTTTAATGTCGGGCATGAGTTAATAGGTTGAGTCAGCATTTTTCTGCATTGCTTGCATCGATTATTGAGCATTTCGTGTCTCAGGTTGAGACAAGTGTTTCAACTGAGTCACACAGCATAATCAGCTCAGTGGCACTACCTTGGTTGTCAGCGTTATATGTATAGCCTCAGGCGTAGCTGAAAAGACAGTTTTTCCAACTGTAATCATATCGTAATTTTTTTATAACTCCTGATACTCATTAATGGAATACACCTGATAATGGATGGACGAAGCCTTTTTCAAATCGCCTCTATAGGAAACTCCGGAAAATTGTTTCTTGTTTATTTGCTGTATTGTTTCTCTATCTTTAGTCAAGACTTGAATCGTTACTCGAGCAGTACAAGATACTGAAGGGAGATTTAGCTCCGATGCTAATATCAAGGACCTGAATTTTCAGTGTAACAGCCTGTAGGCGAAAACTCTCGGTGTTACGGTCAGTAAGTGAGTGAGTCAAGAAGTGTATCCATATCTTTTTTTTTTCCTGTGAATTCATGATTACTTCCTGAAGCTGAAAAGACAGTTTTTCCCACTGTAACCATATCGTAACCTTTTTATAATTCCTGATACTCATTAATGGAATACACCTGATAATCATGGATGGACGAAGCCTTTCAAGAAGTCAATCTTGGAAACTGGGGAAAATTGTTTTTGCACAGGATGTGTGGAGTGCGTCTTTAATGTTTAAGTAATGGTCCGGCTAAGAAGCAGGCAGAAAAACAATAGCCCGCGGCAATAGCGTCGGTTAGTTAAAATGTGCCAACATTTTTAATCAAATTAAGTTCGGCTGTTCCCATTGGTGTAAGCAGCTAAAAGCGCGAAATTTGAATTTCAATGAAAAATGTAATCGACTTGCCGTCTAAAAAATTAGATTCTGTTTCGTAGAACAAATCATTATGCCTTCAAAAACTATGTTTGTAAATATCGTCAAGATTCTATGCGCCATTTGATTGGCGCATAGAACAATGCCCAAATTTGGCCGAGAGACAGAGATCAAGGGCATGGGGAAGAAGAAATCCAAAAAAGGCTTTTTTTTCATTTTTTTCTCATCTTTTTTCGACATTTTCCGATATTAGCCAATCAGATGCCTCGATTGGAGTGAAGTTAAAAATTAATATTTCGCAGCTTCTAAGTACTTTTGCCGCTGGGCTGCCTGCTTCTTAGCCGGACCATTACTTAATGAGTTAATATGTTGAATCAGCATTTTTCTGCATTGCTTGCATCGATTATTGAGAATTTCGTGTCTCAGGTTGAGACAAGTGTTTCAAATCACACAGCATAATCAGCTGATGCTACCTGGTTGTCAGCGTTATATGAAGTATAGCCTCAGGCGTAGCTAAACTGAAAGACAGTTTTTTTTAACTGTGGTCATATCGTAACCTTTTAATTTATAACTCCTGATACTCATTAATTAAATATACCTGATAATGGACGAAGCCTTTCAAGTCGGCTATCTTGAAAAATGGGGAAAATTGTTCGTGCACAGGATGTGTATATGGACGTCTTTAATGTCAGGCATGAGTTAAAAGGCTGAGCCAGCATTTTTCTGCATTCTTTGCATAGAAGTAAAAGGTGTCGTCTATCTTGGAAAATGGGTAAAATTGTTTGTGCACAGGATGTGTACGTCTGTGTATGTGGACTTCTTTAATGTCGGGCATGAGTTAAAAGGCTGAGCTAGCATTTTTCTGCGTTCTTTGCATCGATTATTGAGCATTTCGTGTCTCAGGTTGAAACAAGTGTTTTAAATCACACAGCATATCAGCTGGCTCTACCTGGGTAGCTAAACCGAAAGCCACTTTTTGGAACTGTGGTATATCGTAACCTTTTTATAACTCCTGATTATATACTTATTAATTAAATATACCTGATATTAATGGATGGTAGCCTTTCAAGTCGTCTATCTTGCTCCTTGTTTATTCGCTATATTGTTACTCTATATTTAGTCAAGAATTGAGTCTTTACTCGAGCAATACAAGATACTAAAGGAAAATTTAGCTCTGATGTTAATACCAACGACCTGAATTTTCAGTGTAACAGCCTGTAGGCGAAAACTTTCGTTGTTACCTTCGACGCTTCGGTAAGTGAGAATGGTGTGTTGGAAGTGTATCAATGTTTTTATTCTGTAAATTGCTTCTTGCAATGGTTTATCAGTAAACTTAATCGATTTGTGTTCATAAGAGTACATAGCTCTGACAAGAGTTTTACTATGAACTCCTATTCTGCAACTCAGGATAAATATTTCAGTCAAGATACAGTCGTTTCCTTTCAAATGAGAAGAATTTCTGTGGAATATTTAGCTGCCATAGCATTTACAATAAAAGTTAAGTTTCATGAACACATATAGCCTCGTCAAGTGTGTCATGTGAAGAGTTTGGAAAGAAAATAATAGCAACGAAAGATCCAACGTGCTCTACATATCGTGCGCGATCATTCCTTCTCGATCGTTCGCGTTGCACGCTATTAGTGAATTATTTTCGTTAATCGGTGTGAACATTCAGGAACTACAGAAATATTTCTTGTGTGCTTTTACAGTGCACAGAATATAATAAAATGTAGTGTTATTGTTTTTATAAAACATGATAATGTAATGGATTTGATGATAAAAATTACGGGCAGAAACATACTTATTAAAGACAACGTTTCGGTGTCCTCATGACACCATCATCAGGTCAAATATAATATTTTACAGATAACTCGAATATTAATGTTCAAGATTACATTACTCGTTGGTAATGATTACATTACTCGTTGGTAATGTAATTCGAAAGATTCTACCTAAACCTGTAGCTGACACACTTTGTCCAAATGATTCTAGGCTTGCTCATCTATATGGTTTACCGAAAACACAAAAACCGACGTTATCGATGAGACCCATTCTGTCAGCCACCAAGACCTATAATTACGACCTAGCAAAGTGGCTCGAAGGAAAACTGAAACCGCTATCCATCAATGAACATACAATCACCGATACATTCAAATTCGCAGAAGAAGTTCGCAATACTTCATTTAACGACAATGACATTATCGTATCGTATGACGTAACGTCCCTCTTCACTAACGTGCCTCTTGATGAAACTATCAGTCTTCTAGCGGAAAAGGCTTTTACCAACAATTGGTTTCATGCCACATATAACCTCAACATCACAAAATCCGACCTAATTGAGCTTTTAAACATCGCAACGAAAGATCAGTTGTTTCAATTCAATGGCGAACTTTACGAGCAGTCGGAGGGTGTGGCTATGGGTTCTCCTCTCGGTCCTCTCATGGCTAACACCTTCATGTGTAGTCTTGAACAACTTAAGTTCCAGAACAAATTACCATCATACTACAGGCGCTACGTTGATGATACTTTAACTACCATGAAGGATGAAGTTTCTGCCTATTCTTTTCTGCATGCTTTGAATGATCTCCACCCATCGATTAGCTTTACTATGGAACTATCAACTGAGAACACTCTCCCTTTCTTAGGCATGGTCCTAAGAAAAGACGGTCAGAATATTACGACTAGTGTATACGTGAAACCGACCAATACGGGTCTATTGTTACATTATAATAGTCACGTTGATAATCGTTATAAGAAATCCTTAATTATTACCATGCTAGACCGAGCTTTCAAGCTATCATCTAACTGGTCATTATTTCATGAAGAGTGTAGCCGCCTCAAGACCTTATTCCTACAGTTGGCATATCCTGAACATCTTGTTCACCCTATGATCTCCAATTTTATCACATTCAAACAAACACCAGCACCTCCACGCAAATCTACACCTGACCCGCAATCAGTACGAATTGTTCTACCGTTCAAGGAACAAAAATCAGCTGACTCTGTGCGCAAGCAGTTGAAAGATCTTGGTAAGCTGTTAAACGTCGACTTATGCCCAGTCTTTATTTCTCGAAAAGTTGGAGAAGATCTCAAACAAAGAAATCAAGCCCGCGTTGATCAACGAACAATCAGTAGTTTACAAATTTGAATGTGGCTGGTGTGATGCCAGCTATGTTGGTTACACGCGTCGACATCTCTACCAACGGATCGATGAGCATAAAAGATCTGGTTCAATATTCAATCACAGCCAAAGTCAACATCAATCCAGAACAATAACATCTGACATGTTTCGCATTCTTAAGAAATGCTCATGCAAATTTGATTGTCTTGTGTATGAAATGTTCCTTATTCGCGAGCACAAACCGTGTCTGAATATCCAAAGTGACTCGATAAAGGCAAAACTTTTCACCTAGCCTCTAGGGACTTTGAACTTAATCTTGAACATTAATATTGGAGTTATCTGTAAAATATTATATTTGACCTGATGATGGTGTCATGAGGACACCGAAACGTTGTCTTTAATAAGTATGTTATTGTTTTTACCCGTTAAAACACGTTTAATTTTTAGTACCCATTTTCATTGCTTAATAGTTTAAGTCCACAAATCGCCAACTTTAAGTATCTTCCTTGGTTGGCGAAAACGTTCTGCGCAAAAACATTTAGGTTTAATTTTTGATTAAAATCCATGTCATTAGGAGTAAAACTAGCTTTATGCAAAGCGCTAAAAACTCTTCTCTTCGGGTCAAGTTTTAATTTCGACCCGAAGAGAAGCGTTTTTAGCGCTTTGCATAAAGCTAATTTTATTCCTATGTATTTTCATTAAAAATTAAAATTAAATGTGATTGCACAGAACTTTTTCGAAGATAGGAGAACCTACTAGTCATGAACCTTGAGAATGTGTAGCACACTTCATGTATGGAATCGCCATTTTCGATTCAGTCTATTCTGATAATCTGACGAGTTTCAAACACGAAATTGCACAGACATCATTTGCAATAGATATAAGGAAATCCTCGGGAGGTAAAAAAATGCGATAAATGCGTCAGAACAAGGAGACTCTTTCTCTTAATCAAGAATTTTAGTGTTGCTAGTTTTCGTTTTCTAGATCTGTGTTTTTGAGCACCTTGCAAAGATGTTGAAGAGCCTGAATTTATGTTTATTACGTTTGAATTCGCAAATTGCAATTACGAGTACTGAACAAAAGATGAAACGCGAATGAGCAGAATAAAGGAGGTTTTATTAATCATTGGAGAACTAATCTATCCTGTGGGCCAGGTGGAATCTTGCTAATGGTCTACTACTTTTCCCATAGTTGAAAATCTCTTGGGAAATTAATTAAGTTTAGATTTTCGCTCTTTTTATGCTGCAACCCGCTATCTTTCCTATCTTTAATCGAGATCTTGGCCATCCCGCACTTCTCGCTATTGGGAAACTGCAATTTTCCTTCTTTCAGTTAGATTTCAGCCAAAGCCCTCCCGTGGGGTTAAAGCTGACGAACGAAAATGTGTGCAATAGACCTTTTCACGGTTAGGTTTTCTTAATATTTGCATTACAATGGTACGGTAATCTAACGTGGATGAGAGGCAATTTCGGGTTAAAACTACAAAATAGCCCGAAATTGGCTTAAATACATGCTAGATTATATTGTAAAGCAAATGAGAAAAACTAACCGTGAAAAGGGCTATTGAACAACTCTACTTCTCTGATATGAATCGCTTAATACAAGTTGCTTGTGGTATTCCAATTGAGGATAGAAGAATTTCGATTTTTTTTCAAGCTGAGAGGTTGTACTGTCTTGTTAATCGACAGAAGCTCATACACCTTTGATCAAAAAAGACAGTTTCACAGTTTTTTTTTTTTTTTTAATGCCATATTTTTTTAGGAAGGGATGCCAGCCTCAGGGCAAACACACCAAAAATGAGTAAATGCATAGGATTTTGGCCGCCTTTTGACTAATTTGACTCTGGTAAAATTTCACTGATTTTGAAATTGTTTTTTGAATAAGAGCTTTGAATATTTTTCTGGACGTTCTGGATACGAGCCATGGACAGGTATGTTTTTTGATATTGAGCACTCCTAGAACCGTCAAATCAAAGCGGGATATTAGAAGATTCGAGTGAAGATATACACAATGGTACCTTTTCATCCTGCCTGCATTAATGGCCTATTTTTTACTGGGTAAATGATTTAATAGAAATGTTGCGATGAGTCACTATGCGTAGTCCTTACTATGGAATGATCTCTGCTTAAGAGTTCATTTCAGCTGTCATTTCTCACCGGTCTTATTCGTATTAAGGAACTGTGAGACATAAGGGAAGCAATTGTATCCGATGGACTTCTCTCAAGTGGTAAAATCGGTTTAAGGTCGTCAGAAATTCCATACATTTATCATGGTTTGTTGAATCGTTCCGGTTGCCGCTACACAGAAAAGATTTTTGAGAAACAGTTTCTGATTCTGAACACGCGTACCCTTCTACGGTAAGTAATCTCTCAACTATTGCAAAAGAGAAGTTCTCATGCATATGTCAACGCCTAAGATCTCATTTGTAGGGTCTTACGACCTTTGGTTTCAGGCGCTTCACTGTAAACATCACAGAACAACTTCAAATGAAAATTATTTAAATTCCCACCAAAAAGTACGTCCAGACGGATCTTGCAATCCGTTCCAGTCCTGGGCTAATACTTGAAATTAGAGGATGAAAGAAATATATACTCGAAAAGAAATTTCGTATCTCCGCGAGGCCATGTAATATCCTCTAATATAAATACATTTTTCTAAAACTTGATATTTTCAATTTTAGCCTTCAAAAATTTTTCTTTTCTTTTTCTCGCTTTAGATGGAAAAGTTAACTAATAACAACACAGCACCAACAAAAGCTGAGAGAAAGGACTCTTCGCAAATAGGAAGCTACTTGGAAGGATACATTTGGTGCTCCTTATTTGTAGTAGACATAGCACTCAACGAGCAAATCCTGAAGTCGCTGAGAGTGGCCTACTATCTTGTTGGCCAAATGTTCTGGTCTCTTAAAGTTCTCATGGCGACACCTAAGATCTCATTTGTAGCGTCGTACGACCTGGTTTCAGGCGCTTCACTGTAAACATGACAGAACAACTGCAAGTGAAAATTAAACTAATTTAAATTCCCACCAAATAGTACGTCAAGACGGGTGTTGCAATCCGTTCTAGTCCTGGGCTAATACTTGAAATCGAGTCAAACCGATTTCTATAATTAGAGGATGAAAGAAATATATGCTCGATGAGAAATTTCCTACATCCGCGAGGCCATGTACATTATCCTCTCTATATATGTTTTTCTAAAACTTGATATTCTCAATTTTTAGCTTTCAACACTTTTTTTAATTTTCTTTCTCTCGTTTTAGATGGAAAAGCTAACTAATAACAACACAGCACCAACAAAAACTGTGAGAAACGACTCTTCCCAAATAGGAAGCAACTTGGAAGGATACATTTGGTGCTCCTTATTTGTAGTAGAAGCCATAATCATCATAGCACTCAACATTTTGACAGTCATCGTTTTCATCAAGAAACGTTGTTTGCGCAGGCGCAGTACTTACTTGCTCATTAACCTGTCATTGGCTGACTTGTGTATCGGAGCGCTCGTGATACCAACCTCAGTATTTCGTCGTGGAAACATTTTTGGTCTGTGGAAAATTGAAATGTCGGATGCAGTGCGCTTTTCCACATTTGGAATTGACACTTTATTCTTTGGGTGCTCTCTTGCGTTTCTAGTTTCAATATCAATCGAAAGACTACACGCTATGCGAAATCCAATGCGACATCGTTTGGTGTCCAGTTCGTCTTACAGGATGTGGGTATTCAGCGTTTGGGTTGCGTCAGTGATCTACACCACTCTAACAATTTCATTATTGTCTTTTGACGTACTTGGGCTACTAGTCTGGTTCATTGTGGCTGGGTGTGTCCTTGCATGTCTTCTAATACTAACCTTCTGCTATTTAGCCATATTTATCACCGTACGACGCAGCAAGGACCCTGAACTCACTAATCGTCACGGTAGAACTGAACGAAAATTGACCGTGACACTGTTCATCGTCACGCTTGTCTCTTTATCTGTTTGGCTTCCTTACGTGTTGTTCACTTTCCTGGAAACTCCACTGTTGCGTTTGCTCTCAACTGGAACGCTTTTGCACGTGCGGGGTATCTGCGAATTCCTCTTCTTTGCTAATTCCTTTGTGAATCCAATATTGTACACAATCAGGATGCCTGGGTTCAGAAAAGAACTTCGTTCAATCGTGTCACTTTCTGTACCATTTAGATTGAGGGTTTGCAAGGATAAGATAATCGGTCCATCAAAAAACAGAAAATACATTGTAAACCAGATAGGACCTGTTTTACAGGGAAGTAGCATTTCAGACAGTTACGTTATTAACTTAAAAGATCTTGATTCTGGGAGAAGCAGAAATGCAATTTTTCGCGTCCTGCCGGTGTCATGAGTGTGAGGATGTTGTAATCGATGCCGAAATGCGTCGCAGATCACTCTAGTGGTTAAACGGCTCTTGTTGAGATGGCATTCGGCCGAATTTCCTGTGATCGGCAGCTGCACTTAAGTCCAGATCGATATGGACCTAGTGTAGGTGCATGTAGAACAGTTATTTATTAGGGACAGTCTGTGACAGAATTTGTTGGAAAAGTACACGACTATACAGATCTGGGCCCGGTTGTTCAAAGGCCGATTAACGCTAATCCCAGATTAACAATTAACCAAGGAGTTTATTTCTCAACTCCCAAATGCTGTTCAACGCTGATTTTCGGCAAAACTTTACATTACAAGAATTCAATCATGAAAAGAAAAAATAAGCAAAGAAACTTTCAACAAAAAGTTGAAAACGAGAAACAAAAGTTTACGCTAATCCTGGATTAAGTTAATCGGCTTTTGAACAACCGGGCCCTGAAGCTTTCGCAGCTCACTCTCCCCTCACAAGGTTGTTTTAACGCGATTTTCTGATCCCATTTGCCAAAACAACACTGTGGGCAGGCAAAGCATTGTAAAGTGTTTCAACAATTTTGTCCGAGAGTGTAGTTTCAATCGAACGTCGTAAAACCAAAACCAAAGTAATTACTTTGGCCAATCAAAAAGTACGGAGACAATCCGGTAAACCATAACTCTAAGTAATTGCACGTAGCCGACACAAAGCGCAGGAAAATGTGCACGCGCGAGCCACGATTGGTTTTCGTTTCACTTCTGATTGGTTGAAAAAGTGGCGCGAGAACTTTGAGCAATCACTGAGAGAAGCAATCATAAAAAAAACAAATCGCTAATTACTCTCGGCACTAAAGGGTCAGTGTCACGCTAAATTTGCTGTTTTTCAGTCAGAACTGGGAAACCTCAAACCGAATTCAGTACTTAAGTTCACACGTATGACATTCCTGACAACTTACTGACAAAATATGAAATATATTTATGACACAAAATGCTATTCGTATTTAATTTTTGCCGAATTTGTGAAGACACCGTCTGTTTTTTTCAAGTTGCAATCCATTTCCATCCTCTCCATCCTTGGCTGCCAGAAGCAAAGACTAGCTTCAGTGCACTTCAATCGTTATTGCCAACAAAACCACAGCATTATTGTTTGGTCTTCATTGATGCAAAGACGTCTTAAGTGTTTTGGAAGTTTTACTAAAATAGCGTGACACTGCCCCTTTAATTAAGGAATGACCACGAGAACGTTGTCTAAAAGTATCATTTCCCGTTAATGTAATAATTTTGCTATTACTCCAAGTGAAGTCGCTCAGCATGGAAAATGCGAGTCCATATTCCATGAGTAAAATTGGTGAGACCCGTGTGGATATTTAGAGAGAAAATTGAAAATTCATCGTGAGGTGCTCGCGTCCTCCACGTGACCTCAAATTTGATCATCTCACGTCTTTGCAAAACGAGAACGGCGAAGAAATGTATCAAAATGTGAAAGGCTAGGACATCCTCGGACAAAAAATGAGTTAAATTAAGCTCCCTATTGCCACATCGATAGGAATCCCCGGAGGTTGATTTTGTTAGGTAGGACGCAGCTCTTTACAACCTCTCATTTCATTGGATCCCTTTAGGGGGTAGCTCTATTGTTTTGATTTTGTTGCGTGGGATTGTGTAGTTTGGCACAGACAAGACCGTTTTAACGAACACCAGGATCCGGTGCTTCTGTTTTGTTACGCTGGTCTTTGCTTGGAAAGTTATACCTAATTAGATAAACCTCAAATTTTGACATTGGGAGAAAAGTAAGGGGGGGGGGGGGGGGACGCTTCGTGACGCCCATTGGAATGCGCATGCATATGATTAGCATAATTTCTGGACATATGTGTCGGCAGGATAAAAAAAGTGTTTGTGTTTTAAGGCGCCATTATTAGGGGCCTTATGCAAGGACGACGACGACGATGCCAACGAGAACGTTGTCTAAAAAATATCATTTCCCGTTATTTATATAATTTCGTGATAACTCCAAGTCGTTCGGAATTTGTTCGGAATGGAAAGTGTTATCAGCATCGCGGGAATTAATTTGGCATCAACGGTGTGGTTGTTTGGGAAGAAAATTGAAAATATTTCGTCAGGTTCTCAAGGTCCTCAACACAACCTCAAAATTAGTCAATTCACGTCGTCATCTAGCCGAGGACGGCAAAGAAATTTACCAAAATGCAAAACGCACGTGCAGGCCGTGCAGAGACTTTGTCTTTGTTCTTTAAGCCAAGTGTTTTGTGGCGTTTCCGTAGCCGTCGTCGTCGTCCTAGCCTAAGGTCTAATTTTGCGTGTAACCTGCCTCGCAACGGCATATTGCGAGGCAATATGTTTGCCTATCAAACATTTCCTAAGTGTTACACTTTGCAAATGGCTCGTAGAGTTGACCGAAAAATAAAGATTTTTTTCGCGCCCAAAATATGAACATCAATTGCAACCTCAAGATCGAAGGCGTAGACGTCGACGAGAACATCACTAAATAGTAGCATTTTTGAATGCTTGTTTATTGCTTTCCCCGTTCTCTGAAACTCTGCAACGTGAAAATGACCAAATCTCAAGTTCTATGAAAACGTGAGCTAGCGACCGCAAATTTTCCGTCTTATTCTATATACCGGTGCTCCATATTAGGTTTATAAGTAGTTCAGAAAGTTTCTTCAAACAATTGAGTCGGAGTTCTTAGGTCCTTGTAATAGCAGTTCCTTCCCAGAATTCTATGGAACAAATAACAAATTGCGCGGATTGTTGCTTGACCCATTTTGTACTCAGGGGAGTTAACAGTTAACAGTCAGTCTGCTACGCATGCGTAGTTAAAAATAGTTTTAAAAAAGAGAGAAAGCGGGGGAAAGAGATAACGGAGAGCGTAAAGAGTGAAAGGACGACAAAAAAGAGGAAAAAAGAGAGGAAGAAGAAGGAACAAGGGCGTTTTGGCGTTTGCCACACAGGCTGTGCGCCTTACTGCGTATGCACGAGATTTCAAAACATAAACCTGTTCAGCTTCATTCTTTATTGTCAATTTAAAACCATTAGTGACCATATATTAACCTGGAAAACGATTCAAGCATGTACTGCATATATTTAACTCAAGCAAGGCTATTCTCGATTAAGAAATGTTAATAACTGCTTAGTTTATCAATAAAACACATGGAGAAAGACCCGCAGAGTTCAGCATGAGAAGAAAGTTATCGTCATTTATTTGTATTGCAAGGTTCCCAAAGAGCCATTCAGCTCACCCCACACTCATTTCCTTCCCCGCCCCTTTTTACTCTGGGTTCTATTGAATTTTTGTACTGCAAAGATATGACAAAATGCAGTGCTGGTATGCAAAGTAAGATCCGAGGAGAAAAAATAGTACCATTTATAGAAAGGCGAGAAATTCTAAGGTTAAATGAAGCACTCTGATTGGTTGGTTATAGTATATTTTTATTCACCGTACTCTCGCAGCAAAAGCTGAATTACAGTAGGGGTCGAACAGTAAAATTAAATACATCACATACATTTAAACATAGCACATGGTGATAGAACTCCCTAACCTTTCGGTACGCGCGTTCACTTTAACATCTCTAGCTGACCCGGATCTTAATGTGTAGCCATGGCTAACTTGAGTGACCAGAGGGATAACATCTCGTATGGGTGGGGTCTCCTTAGCCTTACTAAAAAACTTAGCTGACAGATTTGCACGGCGGGCTTCAAGAGAGACAAGACCAGTACTAATAAGTGCAGCCTCATATTCAACCGAGGGACAGATTATTCTTAATGCTCTCCTCTGCACCGACTCAATAACGTTACTAAGATACCCAGGAAGGGAGGACCACACTGGTGCTCCGTATTCTAGAACAGACCGGATCAAAGAGCAATAAATGCGAACAAGATCGGCTTGCTGAACGCCAGCCTTCCTGAGTACCCTTAATGAATATAGTCGTTTGGTGGCCTTCTTAACGATGAAGTCAACATGCTCCATTCCAGGACAAGTCAGAACTAATGTAGACCCCTAGGAGCTTATAGTTGTCAACTTGCTTGGCTACTGCGTCACCAACCACTAAGGGCTGGAGATTAACGCATTGATGTTTTAAGAAGTTGATCTCCTTACATTTTTTTGGATTCAGTCGCATGCCTCTACAAGTTGCGAACTCATTGGTTTCGTTAACTAAGATTTGTAGATAACTCGGGCTACACCGAGGCACGACCTCGCAGATGGTGGTATCATCTACATACTTCGCACGCAGTGGCCAGGAGGAAACTAATCGGTTAACAAGGATTGCAAAGAGCATAGGGGCTAATTTAGTTCCCTGGGGAATACCACCAAGGGGAAAAACGGGGAAGGATAAGGAACCCACAATTCTACAACGCTGAGGCCGTTGAGTCAAAAAGGCATCTATCCAGCGTATAATAGCACTATGCTCATTCATGACCTATAGCTGTGGTTTTTGTCGGGATTTTACAGTACGGACCATAAGCATGGAAATGGTCCGTTTCTGCATTTTTTCTTTCCCTTGGGAAATTCAAGTTGAGTGAAACACAAAAAGTTTTAAAAAGCAGAATTTAATTTTTCATCACAATTATAGAGAGTGGAATTTAGTTTCACATGTAAAAGGTTACCGTTCAAAGTTCGCTGATGGAAGATGAAGATTACTAACCTCCACCGAGCGGAGGAGTGTCCGATCACTCAGAGAAAAGATGCCACATAACACATAACAAGTATCTTACTAACGTTACTTTCTCGGTTAGTAATCCATGTAATTTTTTTTCCTTCATCGGATCTCCGCTTAAACACCAGTACGACGTGCTCACGCCAACACCCTGGATAAAAAAATTTTCTTCGAGAAACCCAGAAAAAAAAACATTTTACCCACCACTAACTTTCGTTTCTATCCTTTTCTTGGATCTCCTAAGGAACTCTGGCTTTGATAGGCCGACATAAGAATTGCGTAACGACCATTGCCATTTTAAGATAAAATATTTCGTCAAATTTATACTCTAGATTGCAAACGTAAAATCTCTTTGTCAAATATCAATGATAGGGGGTCACTGGCAAATAAACCTAATTTATAGTAATTAACTGTACTAACGTTTTTTCCAGGTCTTATTATCTCGTTCTTCTACTTCACCTTTCATCTTTAACTTCGGTTTTGCTTGCATGCAAACGTCAAAGCGCCTTAGCAAAAGTTTCATTTCAAAATGCTTGGTTATCAAATAACCTTTCTGCTTACCATCCCACTTTTATTTCCGTAATCAAAGGTTGTCACCTCTGCATTAAGTAACAGCCACAAAGTGTTCACGGCGACATCTTGTAGACACTGAAGTAAAAGCACAGTCAGCAAATATTGTAGTTTTAAAAGGTATTTGGAATAAAGATGCCCAATCACAAACGGCAGTACGGGCCGTGATACATCCCAGACAAACTCTGTAACAGCGAGTATATGCTGGGTTTTCACATTGCGCAAGTCTATGTTCACTAGTGGCCACTTTCAACGAAGTGTACTGCAGCTTTACTATACACTAGTATAATTTAAGTCACTCTGCAAGCATTCAGGACTGGGTTGCTCGAAGCATAGTTACCTCAAACCAGCACTAAACACCATGGACACCTAGAGGTTTTGATACCTCTTAACAAACGGGTTAGCGCTAAGCATTGGTTAAAGGCTCTCTGTCGAAGGGCATGCGCTGTGCGCGTTTGTTTGGATGTATAGCAACTCGGGAGAAAATAAGCGATAATTTGTGTCCTTTCGTACAGGCGAACGGAAGAGAAATTGGCTTGAAGAATAGAAATGTATAGAAATAGAAATGTTTGTAGCCGCTGTTTGTTTTATGTTTTTGATTAAATTGAAATGGCCAAAGACCAAGAATATTTAGAAATGTATATTTCCAATAACTAAAGCAAAGCACAGCTCTAACACTATATCAAAGATAATCGGTTTCATCACTTAACGCGGCAAGCGTCGCGACAACGATTCAAATATAGAACAGATATCAATAAGGTACATCCGCTGTCTTCAATTCTTCGTTCTTTCGAGTTTTAACAATATGAAAAAGAAATACTATTATATTGTTCGATACTATACAATTTGTGGCAAGTCAGTTGTTCAGAAAGAGTCTCCCTCGATCTTCCTAGATAAGTCGCGAAGAGGCTGCACACTCCATTCTGGGGAGCCCACCAAACTGATTCAAATATTCGGAGATGAAATGTTCCCACGCTCACAATTCCACATCAGAATCAATTGAACTTTACTTTTCAACACCCACCTTCAACGCAATAGCTGTCAGTCCCCGGAAGGGGGTGGGGGAGGTT